>LPNX010867027.1:20055-58595 GCA_001517045.1 Pseudotsuga menziesii
TGCAAGGCATTCTTTGAAGGTGAAGTCCATAATTTTAGGTGTTCTTCCTCATTATCATGCCTTTTGGTAAGACAATAAAGAGGGTAGTGGCCTACATCGACATGGAAAACGGTTTCAACATAGAGGTATACACATTAGATGTTTTTATTAAATAACTTAAATTACTACCTGTGCCTGTCGATTCTCTGAATCGTGGACTGGTACAATACACAACAAATTTTAGAGCTCCAAACCCTTAATTACTCACACTTAGAACTTTCTCAAATCTAGCCATGAATAAACTTCTTTTGGTATTTTGGTTCAATTTAAAAGGTGGATTGTTGAGAGACAAACATGTAGTGAGTGGCAAGGATTCAATTGACTTAGGCTTGATTCCATTTCCCCTCCATCCCATATTACATGTATTCTTTCATGACAAGTGTTGAACAAAAAGTTTCGATGCCCTGACCCTAGTTATGCTAGCTTTGCTAACTTGCTTGGTATGTGGGATTTTTTTTTTTAATGTTTTCTGAGCCGTGTATTATTTTTCTTAGGTTCCCCATCCTTATCATTCTTATATCTCTCAATCTTGGATTGCACTTGGATGCACCTTCATCGACTACAACTATACTCTTACCTTTGCCTGGAAATATTTCACCGCAAGTAGAAATATTAACTGGAACAATAGGTCTTCCTTGATCTGTAGTTGATAATTGCTCAATTTTCTTCAGTACATCTATTCCCTCAACAACTCTTCCAAAGAAGACATGCTAGCTGCAGATAATAAGAAAGGGACATTAATTATATGAGAGTAAAATAGACAATAGAGATGGGGAGAGGCAACATATCCAAATTAGTCAGACAAATGTTAGCCTCACCCCCTTAGTAGCATATAGACCAACTAAATTGTACTGAGGAGAACTGCCTACAAATATTTATCAGAATTTAAAATGTCAAATGATAAAAATACACTGGTGTCTCGCACCTAAAGAAAGTAACCCATTATTTCAAGGTAAAGGAATCTTGTATTTCTAAAATACGAAATTTCCATATGGTGACACTCATGAGTCATGGATAAAGAGAAAATATGTCGATCACAACCAACACGTAAAGCTGCTCAGACAAACTAAGGTGAATACAAAAAATCATAGATATGGAATCAAGTATATACTTATTAAGATGAGGTGTTGCTGCAAAAGTAATAAAGAACTAAGAACCATTGGTGTTCTAAGATACAAAATTTCCATATGGTGACACTCGTGAGTCATGGATAAAGATAAAATATACCAATCACAAACAACATCTAATGCTTCTCAGAAAAAATCAGGTGAATACAAAGTTTGTGGGACTTGATGGATTAATATTTTATGGGATGCACAAAAAAATTACTCATTGAGTGATCAAAATAAAAAATGGAGCAAAGCCTAAGTATATCTCATCAAAAGAACCAGTGCCAATTTTGTGCCCAAGTCTATACTTGTTGTTTACATGTGACTCCATGTCACGGGATGTCACAATTTTAGATCCTATGTGCACACATGTGAGGTTAATATGCACATTCTAGTACCCACAATCATGTCCCAACACCCCCCCACACACTTCAACATCTACACATGTTCTAGCTCTGTGCATACACTTTGTCATCATGAGATTTGTGGAAATGACCATATTTTGTTGAAGATCTCTACACTAAACTAGAATATGAATATATATATATATATATGCACAATGATATTTAAAAAGTTTCTTCTCAAGTTATGGTTGTATCAAATGGTTCCCTTTAGCAGTAAAGTGCATTCTACATGCAGCATAGTATAATTGCTTGACAAAATCAGTGAACCAACAACATACTTGGTTGTAATGATAAATAATCAAGTTTTATGAAATCAAACACTAGCAAAATGAAGTCAATAAATATAACAAGGATACCATATTTGGAATATATTGGGAAAATTGCCTGTAATGGCAAGCCCAATAAAGGGTTTGGTTCTTGTATTTCATACCTGTAAAAATGACCTTATGGTCATTGGAGGCCAAATAAGACTTGAAGGTGAAAATATAGAGTTGAATTTCTTGCATCCTACACCTGAAGGAGGAGCTTTGAAATGGAATTTGCTAACAGTTAAGGAATATGCAAGAGTTATACTTCTCATATATGAAACCATCCTATTGGCATCGATTCCTTGTTGAATGGTTATAAAAAATACAATTGATATTTTTCCACTTGCATATTTAGCCTATAAATACCTATGTGTTGGAACGTTGAATTCTCTACCAGCTCTTAGTAATGATCTGAACAAGGAAAATTCCTTTGTCATAGTAGTGGCTCTTAAAATTCGTGGCATATTGAGAAATGTAATATTGTGAACAAGTGACAGAGTATATTACAAAATATATAGTAATCAAGAGTAATATTAGCAATGGGGATTTACAGATGTTTGTAGAAGGAAATATCATTGGGACTCTATGGTGTCGAATCCTCCATCCAACAAAGTAGCAGGTCCACATTACCAGCATTCAAATCCCATATTTTGAAGATCAACAATAAAGATCAACCCCATATTCAAGGGCATCAAATCGAGCATTTCCATGCAGTCATTTAACATGTGGTATTCAAAGGAGGGACAAAGGAGGGACAAATATCAAAGTATAGGATGTTAAAGCATATTTGGGTCATAGATTGAACACTTGAAAGCTATAGGATTCCAAGAAATCCTCTCTAGATTTATGGAAATAGTGGGGCATATATCCTCAAATTTCAGGTAGAATATTAGTTGACAGTTATAGTCAAACCTTATATTTTAAGTGAATCGAACTCAGCAGCAGTACTAGTGTTTAGGAAATCAACTGAATAACAGTACTTAGCATTTAGAAAATCAACTCCAAGTGTAGCATTTCTTGGCTCTATGTTGAATGTTTTTCTTGTCAAAATTTATGGTGCAATTCATGTCACTAACCCTAGATTCACTGTATGGTGATATGCTATTCAGGACGTTTTTTTGGAGGCTATTATTGGCGTTATATGGGATGCTTTTGTGGACACTAATTGGGACGTTAATTGGGATGATATTTGGGATGCTAATTATCGTCCAAAATAACGCCAACTTTTAAAAATGGATGGTAATTGGGATGCTAATTGGGACGCTAATTGGGACGCTAATTGGGATTCTAATTGGGATTCTAATTGGGACGTTAATTGGGATGCTAATTAGTATCCAAAATAGCGCCAAATTTTAAAAAGGGACGCTAATTGGGATGCTAATTGGGATTCTAATTGGAACGCTAATTGGGATTCTAATGGGGATGCTAATTGGGATGCTAATTGGGATTCTAATTGGAACGCTAATTGGGATTCTAATGGGGATGCTAATTGGGATGCTAATTGGGACGTTAATTGGGATGCTAATTAGCGTCCACAATAGAGCCAACTTTTAAAAAGGGACGCTAATTGGGATGCTAATTGGGATGCTGATTGGGACGCTAATTGGGAATCTAATTGGGACGCTAATAAGGACGCTAATTGGGATGCTAATAAGGACACTAATTGGGACGCTAATTGGGATTCTAATTAGCACCCAAAATAGTGCCAAATTTTAAAAAGGGATGCAATTAATGCCATTAAAAGCACCATCCCATGGAAAAGCATCCACTTTGTCCAAAAAATGATGAAAAATACACTAAAAGGGATAGTGGATGCTAAAAAGGAAGCTAAAAGGGACGCTAATCGCAGGTTTTTGTTGAAGTGCATACCATCGAACATGTCAAGGTGCAATGGAAGCAACTTAGTCCTGAAGAGTCCACTTGGGAATTGGAAAGTGATATTTAGGAGGCATATTCGATCCTATTTAAAGATGAAATAATGGAAGAATGGAGAAAAAAAATAATAACATCGAGGACGATGTTATCCTCTAAGGGGAGGTGTATGTAATACACCGAACTAAAATTAATTGTTATTATTATTTTTGAATATTATTTTTATTAATATTTTTGACAAGAAAGTAAAAAATAGATGTAATGGATTATTATTATTATTATTAATTAAAAATATTGGAAGGAATTAGAACTGAAATAGTTGTTGAAAGAGTGTTTTCTGACCCACAAGAGGAAAATACAAGTGGTGAAAGATGTTGACTGAGAACTCAAGATGCAGGAGGCATCCTCCCCAAAATCAAGTCACAACTCCTTGTGGAGTGCTAAAGAGTAGAAGGCTCATAAATGACCAAGTCCTAGGAAAAATACTATATAATAGTATGTCCATTTAGAAAGAAGGAGGCTAGCAGTGGACATAGAACTGATCTGTGGATGAAAAAGATGGCGCATAATTGATTGGATTTTTCTCTTGTGGTTCAGTTATCAGGCTTAGGGGTTCTGGAGCAAATCAGACTTGGCTACTCTAGGACTTGGTTGGGAGGAATGACTATTTCAATTATATTTTCCTGGCAGTGGTGTCAGGTTCCCTATTCTACTTCTTATCTGTCTAAACTAGTTTAAAGTAGAATCTCAAGTTAACTATGAATCGTATTCATTTCTTCTTATAGTAATAGTTATGTGCATTTGTTTCAAATGTCTTTCCTATTTGTTGTATTCATGTAAAGTAAACTCATTTTAATTAGTATTCATAGATTCATGATCTTAATATTTATTAACAAATCTCTATTTGGGAATCCATACCTGAATTGAAGATTTGTATAATGTTGTAATGTTAACACAACTAGTAAATTGAAACGAAGGACTATCATAGATCTGGTCAAATATTATAGATTATACTTGTTTATGTTCCAGAACAATATTTAGAATGGATTAATTCTAAAACTTGAATCATACTGTTTCGAGTTAAAAGTTAGTTAATTTAAAATATGACTTATAGAAGGAACTTTCACTAGTTAACATTACAAACTCATAAAGAAAAAGCTTCATCGAACCAAATCAAATAAAACAATAGAGTATCCATTCACATAGCTTGTATTTTTTAAAATACTGTAAACTATTATTTAGGAATTTATTAAATGGACAGAATAAGAACCAAAAGTATTTTTTTAATCCAAGATAAAGTCATATAAACATGATCTCATCTCGAAACCCCAAATGCAGATTGAGATTTACCAAGATCAAAGGAATAATTATAATACAATAAAAATCATAATAATCCAATTATTAATTAAACTATTATTTAGGAATTTATTAAATGGACTGAATAAGAACCAAAAGTATTTTTTTAATCCAAGCTAAAGTCATATAAACATGATCTCATCTCGAAACCCCAAATGCAGATCGAGATTTACCAAGATCGAAGGAATAATTATAATACAATAAAAATCATAATAATCCAATTATTAATTCAACTAACTAACAGTTACACAACTAAAGTAGAGTATGGAAACTATTATAACTAAATCTTTTAGATATCCTTAATCCTCACAATAGCTCACGAATATATCTCATGATTGCACAACATATTATTACAGGTATCTAAACTCGAGAGTTAAACCTTTATTTAAAAACAAATCAATGCTACATATTCAAAATCAAGTTCACAAATACTCCATTAACACTGAAACCGTCAATATGTAATACGTGGCAGTAAGACCATTGTAAAATTCCAACCATTGTATAAACAAAATTATGACATGTATTATAATTAACAGCAAAAAATCAAAATGATAGGCTGGTATAGACCCATAGGGGGTCGTTTTAAATTATTTAAACATCAAATTAAACATATAGGGTTTGAATCCGAGTGGTTGTAAGTCCATCAAAGATGGCATCCATTGTTCCCTAAAATCATAACATGTAAACACTTTGCATCAATGCTAAAACCAGAGTGGATGTAAGTCCATCGAAGATGCCATCCACAGTTCGTTTGAAACATACACATACTAAAAGGATTAATGACAACGATGAAACATAGAGGTTGTGAAGCCCTCTTTTATGTAAGATGAAGACCCAAAAGGGTTTAATAAGAAATACAGTTACAACTTATCTTTCATTGTGGTGAAGGAATTGATCCTACATGGCCATGAACCCATCCATATAGATACCCAATTAACCCTTACCTCATGGTTATTTATGGGCCATTAGTGTAGACTGGGCAACATCCACTCCAAGAGTCACAAGCATTTCCAAAACAGCTAAGTTTCATTAGCCTTTGGTTAAGAAAAAAATGGGCTTTCATAATTGTTTAAGAGGATTAGAATTAATTTTCTATACTCACCATAAATGTTTCGAGTAGCAGGCCTAGGAGGAGGGGACCTTGTCGCCACCCTCGTTGGCTTCCCCATAACTTGCTATCACCAACATTGTAGTCAAAACCTTAAATAATTTTATTTAAAAAATTGTAAATACTAATGACTAAGGTTAAAATGCATACCTTATCTGAATGCATAGAGAGATAGGGTTTGGATCCTCCTGGGATCCCTTATACCTCCTATGCCTGAAGAGTAAAACAACAAAACCAAGTTAGTCATTGCTGCCACATAGTTTAAAAGAAGGATTTATTAAATTGTTACACAATTAAATTGGGTTTGAAGAGCTTACCCGGATAAAGGCTTTGAAAGGCCATTAAATATGGTCAAAGTTCAATTTGTTGTAAACCAGTAAGGCCGAGCCTTATTGGTGGCCATTAACACCAAGAAATACCTTTTACACACCTTAGAAGCAAACAAAGAAATTCCATTAATGACAGGGTAAAATATTGGACCTAAGAAACTACACAGTGCAACCATGGAAGGCAAAGCTTCCTTCAAAAAAACTTGCAGACGAAAACAACAATGAAATTAATCGTTCGGACAGGCCAAAACCACATTAAAACCTTGCAAAACCCCTTTCCAGTGTGTAATACAGATGGAGGGTCGAGATTTAATCTAAGGCATGCCATTAATTTCATGGTTGCTCTATCAACTTGTAACCAGGAATAATATTTAATACAAAGTCAACTATAGTACACCAAATCATAACACTTGTACCTCCCATTGTATCGCATGGCTAAACCATATATTGTAACATATCAACGATTATTGCCAAGGATCAACCCTTGACTATGATATGAATGCCATAATTCCCAATTTTATTAACTTTTAAATCAAGTGCATAAAATTTATTTATATACCTTGTACAAAGACCATGGTTTATACTGTGGATCAAACATAACAATAATTAATGTCAAAGTAATGGGCTAAGGACTAAAGTGTTTAACACGATAGTCCCCCATTTCACATTCTACATAAAAACTGGTTTCTATCATCTTAGAGTTAGGGTGTGACAACTAGGGCAGAGGCCTAGCCTTAGGGATAAGAAATCCTTAGCAAACCATAGAGTAAGATTATTTATAAAAAGAATTAAGAACATCACCTATAGGTCTGGTGCTAGGGTCATCGATAACCTTATGCAATCACTGCATAATGTTTAACTTGTCCAATTCACTAAGGAGACGAGTATAAGTTACTTTACAAATAAATTGTATTCATGTTGTGATTAATATTACATGCTATTAGTCACTTAGTAAAATAGTATAAAGATATTTATATATTTGGAATTTTTTTTATGTCAAAAATTCTAGGCGTGTGACATGTATAAGTTGTTGGATGAAGTTAATTATAATAGTTATTTTATTTTTGGGTGTTCAAGATTTCAAACATTTCACAACGAACCATAATTCTCATTAGCCTCATTTGTTAAGTTAAAGTCGCCACTCACTATTTTTTGTGTATGTATCAAATTAAAGACAAGAAAATAAGTGTTCTTCTTCTTCACAATCTAATGTCTCTTAGTATTTATCTTTTCCTTGTTGTATCCTCTCTTCTCCTCCTCCTAATGCCTCTCAGTATTTATCTTTTCCTTGTTGTATCCTCTCTCCTCCTCCTCCTCCTCCTCCTTTGGTTCTTAACATCATCTCTGTGCAGTTAATACGAAGATTTCCTAAGTTCTACAATTATGTATCGTTCTTCCTCCTATGGTTCTTAACATCATCTATGTGCAGTTAATACAGAGATGGCCTAAGTTCTACAATTATCTATTGTTATTTGTAGAGTTTCTTATAAACCAATTACACTAGGAAGACTTTATCATGTTTTTTAATAATTTAAATTAAATACAAATACATAATGTAGATTTTAAAAGTATTGATTGTTATATTGAGGATGAAAATTAATGTCCATTTGGTTAGTGCACCTTATGAAAATTATTTGTAAATGGATACACTTTATAAAAATTAGTTGTAAATGGATTATATTTTTTTTATATCATATATTTATGAAAAACATATTATATTACAATAAATAAACATGAATACAAAATTTTAATTTAAGAGTGGTTATTTACATTTTCTAAATTTGATTTTGTATTTTCTAAATTTGATTGTGCATTTTAGAAAGCAATAGTCTAAATGTAAGAAGTTTTCAACATTTTTGGTTTTTTTGTTGGCTTGTTTAAGGTAGAATTTTTAGATTAATTCTTGAAAAAATATAGAATAGTTGTTAAAGTTGTATAATGTTGGTGTTCTAGGGGTATTTGGATATACTTATGCATTCAAAAACATGATATAGGAACTTCAAAATTCATATTTTTGAAAATAAATTTAACCAAATTCCCTTGAAAAAATCACCAAAAAAACCAAAACTTCTAACAGATAAACTACTCATTTTAAAAATAGAATTTTATATGATATTCATTATTAATTTTTTAAATTACATTTTTTTAAATTTTAATTTATATTTTGAAAATCCAAATATTGTATTTATGGATTCTAATTTTACTTTTACTTCAACTTGAACTACCATATTTAAAAACACTTAAACTAAAATAAATATTTAACCTATAAGCTTAACTTAATTACAAAATTCATTAAACTACAATGTTAATCTATCAAATCATTCCATGTGATAAGGTGCAAAGTTTAGTTCTCATTAACTCATATTTAAATCCCATGAAACCTTGATGATACTTTGTACGAAAAGGTTGTATATATAAGACCCATGGATCATTCTCCTAATCAGACGCATTTAAGCCATTATAGAATTTATTATAAAAAAACTAATTAGAGAATTTATTATAAAAAAACTAACCATACAAGCATGGAAAACCTATATCACTACAGTAGTAAATTAACTGACAATAAAGGAAGGCTGATCCGGATAAAGGTGAGCTATACTCAACATAAGTATGACATAGTTAATAAAATATCAAGTCTAAAAGGAGCGAGAATATTTATAAATGAAGATCTCATTCCAGAAGATGAAGCAAAATTAAGAAAGGAGGTTCAAAAGGTAAAAGAAGCTACGAAGGAAGGAAAATGGGAAATAATCAGAAATATAAAATCTGTTATTTGAGATTGAAATAAAGATATATTAATAAATAAAAATTCAACATGCTCCAATTTCTTTCTTGGAATTTTCAGGGCTTTCCATGGAACAAAGGACCGAAGCTAAGTTAGATCTCGAATGAAGTTGATATCATATTATTAGTTGAAACTTGGGAGCATGAAGAATCTAAGGTCCCTAACATAGATGGCTTTGTACTATGGTCAACCTAGAACTGTGATTTTGAATTGAGGGTTCACAACCTGCGATATTTTTATTTGAACTGCGATTTGAACTAAGGCTCAGTGACCTGGAGATCGACAATCGAAGGGTCTGTGATCTGAACTGAGGATCTGTGATTTGGAGATCATGAACTGCGATTTGAAGTGATATTTGAACTGAGACTCTACGATTTGGAGATCGATGATCTGCGTTTTGATCTGAGGCTCTGCGATTTGGAGATCGATGAACAGATATTTGAAGCGATATGTGATTTGAAGTGCTATACGATTTGAAGCCGAATTTATTTTCTGCGATTTGAAGCCGAAAGACAATCTATAATGGTTATACCAAGTGCACACATTCCTTATCTTTTCTTTTAATACATATGTGTTGCTCATATATTTATTTTTGTTTACAAGTATGAATAATTCACCGCATCTACCAAAGATTGTCAAAGGCAGACCTAGCACAGTTACTCTAGAGATCTTTTATGAGTATATAGAGTCATTAGAGAAACAAAGAGAAGAAAGAGAAGTCAATCTACAAACAGAGTTAGAAGCCATGCTTGGAAATAAATCTACATCTCTTTAAGACAAGATCCAAAAACAAACAGAAAATCAATAAAACTATTGGAGAATAAAATGGAGATAATGGAGATTCGATTACAAGAAATATAAACACAAAGCCAAGATACAAACCAAACATCCCAACAAGGAGATGTTGATACTTTAGAAAGTCTTAAAATGAAGGACATGATTAAAGAAATTGAAGAAAAAGTTAATTACAATCTCACCCTAAATAGTGTGGCAGGTAAATTAGATATCAAACCCATTACAAAGGAGATGAAAAAATTAATCGAATTAGATCATGAAAAAATTGATAAAATTATTAGATCATGAGTGTAAAAAAAGGGCCATGAACCTTATAATATTTGGTTTGAAAGAGGAGGTAGATGAGGATACATTAGCCATAGTCCACACATAATAGAATAATAGATTACAAATTGAAACAACCTGTCTCACTAAAGCAACAAGGTTGGGTAAAAGTTAGAAGTTAAAAGTTAGTTAATTTACAATATGACTTATAGAAGGAACTTTCACTAGTTAACATAACAAACTCATACAAAAAATGCTTAATCGAACCAAATCAAATAAAACAACAGAGTATCCATTTGCATAACCTGTATTTTTGAATAAACTATAAACTATTATTTAAGAATTTCTTAAATGGACAGAATAAGAGCTGAAAGGTTTTTATTTAATCCAATCTAAAGTCATATAAACATGATCTCATCTTGAAACCCCAAATGCAGATCGAGATTTACCAAGATCGAAGGAATAATTATAATACAATAAAAATCATAATAATCCAATTAATTCAAATAACTAACAGTTACACAATTGAATTCGAGTATGTAAACTATTATAACTAAATCATTTATATTTTCTTAATATTCACAATAGCTCACGAATATAGCTCATGATTGCACAAACTCTTATTACAAGTACCTAGACTCGAGAGTTAAACCTTTATTTAAAAACAAATCAACGCTACATATTCAAAATCAAGTTCATAGATACTCCATTAACAGTGAAACCATCAATATCTAATATGTGGCAGTAAGACCATTGTAAAATTACAACCATTGTATAAACAAAATTATGACCTATTATAATTAAGAACAAAAACTCAAAACAATAAGATGGTACAGACCCAAAGGGGTTCGTTTTAAATTATTTAAACATGAAATTAAACATATAGGGTTTGAATTCGAGTGGTTGTAAGTCCATCGAAGATGACATCCATTGTTACCTAAAATCATAACATGCAAATAGTTTGCATCAACGCTAAAACCAGAGTGGTTGTAAGTCCATCAAAGATGCTATCCACAGTCCCTCTTGAAACATACATGTACCAAAAGGATTAACGACAATGATGAAACAGATAGGTTGTGAAGCCCTCTTTTATGTAAGATGAAGGCCCAAAAGGGTTTAACAAGAAATACAGTTCCAACTTATCTTGCATTGTGGGAAACGCCTTTCTCCTACATGGCCATGAACCCAACCATCTAAATATGCAATGAACTCTTACCTCATGGCTATTTATGGGCCATTGGTGCAGACCGAGAAACATCCACGCCAAGATTCACAAGCATTTCCAAAACAACTAAGTTTCATTGGCCGTTGGTTAAGAAAAAAATGGGTTTTCATAATTGTTTAAAAAAATTAGAATTAATTTTCTATACTCACCATAAATGTGTTGAGTAGCAAGAAAAGGAGGAGGGGACCCTGTCTCCACCCTCCTTGGCTTCCCCATAACTTGAAATCACAAACATTGCATTCAGAACCTTAAATAATTTTATTTTAAAAGTTGTAAATACTAATGACTAAGGTTAAAATGCATACCTTATCCGAATGCAGAGAGGGCTAGGGTTTGGCACCTCCTGGGCACCCTTATCCCTCCTCTGCTTGCAGACTAAAACAATAAAACCAAGTCAGTCATTGCTGCCCAAGATTTTAAGAGAAGGATTTATCAAATTGTTACAGAAGTAAACTGGGTTTGAAGAGCTTACCCAACTAAAGGCTTTGAAAGGCCATTAAAGATGGTCCAAGTTTGATTCGTTGTAAACTAGTAAGGTCACTCCCTTTTGGTGGCCATTAAGACCAAGCAAGACCTCCAACACACCTCAGAAGCAAACAAAGAAATTCCATTAATGACTAAGTAAAATATTGGACCCAAGAAGCTGCACAGCGCAACCATGGATGGAAAAGCTTCCTCCTAAAAAAATTGCAGACCAAAACAACAATGAAATTTATCATTCGGGAAAGACAAAACCACATTAAACCCTTGCAAAAAACCTTTCCACTATGTAAAACAGATGGAGAGTTGATATTTAATCTAAGGCATGCCATTAACTTCCTGGTTGCACTATCAACTCGCAACTAGGAATAATATTTAATACAAAGTCAACTATAGTACACCAAATCAAAACCCTTGTACCTCCCATTGTATCGCATGGATAAACCATATATTATAACATGTCAACCATTATTGCGAAGGATCAACCCTCGACTATGATATGAACACCATAGTTCCCAGTTTTATTAACTTTTAAATCAAGCACATAAACTTTACTTATATACCTTGCGCAAGGACCATGGTTTACACTATGGATCAAACATAACAATAATTCATGTCAAAGTAATGGGATAAGGACTATGGTGTTTAACACCATAGTCCCCCATTTCACATTCTACATAAAATTCGGTTTCTTTCATCTTAGAGTTAGGGCGTGACGACTAGGGAAGATAACTAGCCTTGGGGCTAAGCAACCCTTAGAAAACCATAGAGTAACATTATTTATAAAAAGCATTAAGCACATCACCTGCAGGTGTGGCGCTAGGGTCGTCAATAACATTATGCAATCATTGCATAAAGTTTAACTTGTCCAATTCACTAAGGAGATGAGTATAAGTTACTATACAAATAAACAACATTGTATTCATGCTGTGATTAATATTACATGTTATTACTCACTCAGTAAAATAGTATATAGATATTTATATATTTGAAATTTTTTTATGTCGAAAATTCTAGCTGTGTGACATGTATACGTTGTTGGATCAAGTTAAATATAATAGTTATTTTATTTTTGGGTTTTCAAGATTTCAAGCATTTCACAAGGAATCATAATTCTCATTAGCCTCATTTGTTAAGTTAAAGTCACCACTCGCTAATTTTTGTGTATGTATCGAATTAAAGACAAGACAATAGGTGTTCTTCTTCTTCACAATCTAATGTCTCTTAGTATTTATATTTTCCTTGTTATATCCTCTCTTCTTCTCCTCCTCCTATGGTTCTTAACATCATCTCTGCGTAGTTAATACAAACATTGCCTAAGTTCTACAATTATGTATCGTTCATCCTCCTATGGTTCTTAACCTTATCTATGGGTAGTTAATACGAAGATGGCCTAAGTTCTACAATTATGTATCGTTAGTCGTAGAGTTTCTTATAAACCAATTACACTAGGAAGACTTTATCATGTTTTTTAATAATTTAAATTAAATACAAATACATAATGTACATTTTAAAAGTATTGATTGTTATATTGACGATAAAAATTAATGTCCATTTGGTTAGTGCACCTTCTGAAAATTATTATGTCACCGCAGGTGATATATATAAATCGGTCATGAGTATTAATTTATTTAGATATAAGCAAAAATTTTCAATCTTCTCATGTTTGTAATAGTTTTTATTAAATATAATGGAATTTAGACTAAGGTTTAGGTAATATTTAAAACATTTAATTATTATTATTATTTTTTATTATCTATTTTTTTAGATTACTATTGGTTTGGGGATATGACGTTGCTCTAGGTTTTTGTGCCCCAGGACCCGGTGGCGAGATGATATCAACAATTGTATAATTATCCCCATTTTTTTCTGGTTTTGGCTCCTTGTAAACAGTACCTTCTTTATGATGACAATTAATATTTTTGTCAATAATGATTCAGATAATAGGTCGGTGATAGCAATTAATAATATGATATAGAACAAATAAAATACAACCTTTGCAGAGGCTCTCATCCCTTCAACCACGCCTATTATCCCACTCTGCGTGTTACCCATGGACTTTGTGCATGCATTACAAGTGCTTTGGTCAGGTTGAACATGTGTCATCATGTTATCATTGAGGCTAAGGAGAAATTGTTTTAATTCATCCTATTTTATGTTGTATATTTCCAGTTGCTTAATGCCTAATTATTTTCTGTAGATTGCACAGCAATATCAAAGCCCAGTGTGAGGATATATATTCTATAGAAGTTTGATGCTTCAAGTCTTTGAAAAGATGGAAGACGTTGAAGTCGTGTTAAGGGATTTTGTTGATGACTGTAGTAAGCATTTGTATTGGGAGGCTACTACCATTTGTATTGAGAGACTATTATGAATCAATTGGCGGCCATCAAAAAAATTCCTTCCGGGTAACTGATTTTTATATTTTTTTTCTTTTTCTTTTGGGTTGATTGAACTCTACACAGCTCTTTTTAGAAATATCATCTACTATAAGAATATATTATCTTATATATTTTATGTTTTACATACATTAGCATATTAGAAACTTGGATCAATCAGTATTGAGTAGCATTGAGGTAATAGATCCATGTATTTGTTTTAATTTGCATTGATGCATAGTTTATGGGGCTGTAAGTGTGGTTTTCCAGGACCTCTGATAATTGAAAATTCAGAAGTAATTTCATCTAATTCCTTCATTTTGATTAATTTGGAAGGCATTATGTCAGTGGAAGTAAACAGAAATCAAAGCAGATTAACAGTGACAGGATACGTGGATGCTGAGAAGGTGTTGAAGAGAGTGAAAGAAGGGACGGGGAAGGCCGCAATGTTGTGGCCTTATGTGCCCCACAATCTGGTTTACTATCCTTACGCTGCAAACAGCTATGACAAAAAATCTCCCCCTGGGTATGTTAGGAAAGTGGAATACCTGGAGGCCAATGCAGGTTGCTTCGGCCAATGGTAGTTGTTTACCGATTGTTTTAGCTGCCAGAAGAAGAATAAATGGATTTTCGAGCTGAGAGGGTTAGGTAGTCGACGGCTGAGGAGGTTGTACACTCGTTTATGATTGGAATCAATTAAACTTCGATTGCATTCGGTCGACAGACTGTCAGACAATGAAATGCAAAGAAAGTGGGCACCAGTTAATTTGAAGAACAAACAGGTCTATATTTTAGTTTGGAAGGTGTTGTCACTCATGCACTTCCAACTAAAGTCGTTGTAGTTCACATTTTATATATAAAAGATTATCAATGTAGTTCACATTTGGATTGAGTAAACAAAGCTTCATTACTAAATCTTAAAAAAAAATCATTGCATCAAAAGTAGGTAGCTGCTTTTTTCAGGAGAAAAATAGAATTTGTTGTTATTCAATTCTAAATCAAAGGAAAGTTTGTCCTTCAGCAATAGGTAGATGTATTGAAATACAGATGGAAGATATAAACTGAAACATTGAATGTAGTTGTGTTGGCCTTGCCAATTATCCCTAAAATATAATTTTACTAAGATGAATGCCTCTTATTTCATATTTGAGGTGGGATGATGTTTTATGTTTTTCATTTTTTTAAAAATATGAATTGACTAGATTAATGAAGCAGGAATATTAGTAGCGTCCATTAAATAAACGGATAAGAGTTTGACAACAGTTTGGTTATTTAAATAGTTAATGGTTAATTGTATGTAAATTGAATAGTTTCAATGGAGTCCAACCCCAACCGATTCAATTAACCAAATCGATTAAATTTATTACTGTCGTTTAGCCATAAATTGGAAAATCTAGTGATGGTTTTGTAATTCAATCCATCGTTTTGTAGTTCATCCTAAATTGAAAAATCTTGAATCCCACCTTGTATTGAAATTTCAATCATTTCATATCACAGATGGATATTCCTGAGGGGATAAGCAGCCAATCCAAATGATTCACATGCTCTTTGTAAATAAACGATTAATGGGGATTCGAGGACATTGCAAAATTAAAACACCAGAAATATATTGGAAGGGTTGTCTCATATACAGAGAAGAAATATTTCAATTTCTTGCTCCGATGATGTAGATATTAAAATTTGATAGTAGAATGGCTTGGTAATGCAGATATTTCTCCTCGCTCCAGTATGGAAGAGATGCCATTGGGCATGAAGGAGGAAGCATGAGAAAGAAATGAAAAGGAAAAGGAAAAGGTATGAACAATGAAATTAAACAATCAGAGACACGAGAGGCGACATCCATCCCCCGCCGTTGACAGGAAAGGGAGAAGGAATGAAAGAAGAAATAAAAAAAATGAAGCGAAAGGGAGAAGGAATGAAAGAAGAAATTAAAAAATGAAGTGAAAGGAAAATTAGTGGGCCAAACAATTACCATTCCACTTTCAATGAAAATGCAAATACATCTCTCCATTTCCACTTGGAGACGCCTCCTCCACTGCCCTGAATTGCAGTGATATCCCCTCCCTTGCTTCCTGTTCCTTTATTGTTACGTATTTTACTTGTAGAAGAGTCTGTCGTGGAGACTTGGCCAAACCAAAATGGCCCCCAGTCACCTAATCTTTACATTTTTTTCATGACTTCTTCAGATTTGCTTGCCACCAAGAGATTCCATCAATTTTATACTGGTTAATATTTTATATAAAATAAAACTAGGAGTGCATCCATCACGATTTTGCATCCATCTACGATTTTATTTGTAAGGAAAATACAATGGAAATGAGAATGATTTTTATTATTATAAAAATAAATGTAAGAGTTGGTGGTTGACAAATATTGCCGTGACAAACAGTTCAGACTTCCACAGTGAAAAATGGTCTCATCTCAACAAATTGATTCAATATTTTCTCGATAACAATGGTTTGAAATAAACACTGCCCCATCCCGATTCAGGATTTTCTCAACAACGATATTTTGAAATCGACTTTGCCCGATCCCATTAAATTCATGGAGTAGGAAGAAAAGAAATAAGCCCATGCTTTGATCTCAATGTATTAATCATTGAATTATTTAAGTCTTTGGAATTACTCCTTTACAACGACCCTGATAATAATAAACTATTGTTATTTACGTATATAATTAAACCCTAATTCTTTTGATTCGTCATGGAAGAACATGTGGATATAAAATTCTATACTTCTTCTGATTGTTTAGTATCAAGCTATGAATTCCCAAAGTGTTATGCTCTCTTATCCGTAATAGATAGAGGAAGACCAAATTGCAGAAACTTTATTATGGTCATGCACTTGTAGCTTTGGAGAGACTCCTCCTCTAACATTCTTGTTGCTTGGGTGATGAAGAGGTTGGGTATCATAAATTTAACTAGCACCACTAGTATGGGTTGAAAAAACACTCGCCAATATGGGTTGCAACAGTTTGGGTTCACCAAAGAACACTTGCATATATTCTTGTATGACATCAGAGTGTAGCTTCACAAAAAGTAACCTGAATGGCAGTGCATAAATAACTTTGATATCTACATTTCCCAAGCGTAATTACATATATAAATATTTGCTCAATTTCTCATTGTTTTTAAGGGCCCAGATCCTAAAGGAGGAATCCCATATATCTAAGGGCCAGAACCTAAGGGAGGCAACTCCTATAAGGTCTCATAACCTATAAGTAAGGAGGGGCACAGAAAGGGGGTTAAACCCCTTAGCGAGTGTAGAGAAGCTTCTCCTCACTCACCCGTGTTAATAACCGATTCTAATTTATCCTTTTTCTAAATAAAACCCAATGATACAAAGTGTTATATATAATCTGTTGTTCCTAAACCATCTTGTTTTGATCCATTCTTTTAAAATAAATGAGCTTTGAAGATGCCCCATTTGTGGTTCCACCCAGATAATTAGCCATCGCTTCAATTTTGATCGCCTATTCCAAGGTAGCTTGAGGAGAATTTATGACTTATTGAGACAACGCTTCTCGTAGGCTTTTGTCAGGCCAAACATAGTTAGCTCAGCGCAACTCCATGATGAAGGTAGCCGGTAATTTCCTCCATACGCGGAAAACCAGTTGAATAGTTTATTCCATGGAAGCCTCGTTGAATAGCCTCCTGATCTCAACTTATGCCAATTCGACCCTGAAAATACTGAGGATACTGCCCTCATTTCTCTGTACATGACTAGCGAGATTGAGACTAATTGATCATACTTTTTTGGCCTTTCGTAGGATTTTCTTTTATCCCGACGAACTGGATGCGGGCCTTGTTCCTCTATTCCTTCCAGACAGGAAAGATCCTAAGTGACAGTTACAGGGGGGAGATCTTGCATTTGGCCTTGGGATGCACTTGGGTTTGGGATGCACTTGGGTCCACACTAGGTTTGACCAGGCTTTTGAAGTCGTTTGTGCCCAAAAACCAGCTAATAAAAAACACTTTCGCAAGGAATTCTTTCCTGTTTGTAAAAGCCTCCTTCACACTTTGGTTGACAGGAAGTGACTGGACTTCTTTTTAGTCTTTGCCCGAAGAACCGCCTTCATTCAATACATAATGGACTTTTGTCCTCAGTCTTGCACAAGCCATCCCTCAATCACTAAAGCTTAAGCCCGCCACCCCTCACATTATTCATTTAACTTCCCAAGCCAGTCGTAATCATTCAAATCTAACAGTTTGAATCCTTTAAATTCGGTAATGAAATGACAAGTTTCAGGTAGATGGATGTTTACTGGCATTCATTCTGGGCTCGAGTGACTGGATTGACTTCCTATAAAGCCTTGATTTCCATTAAACGGTCTGGTCTGGATCATTTAACCTAGCTCAAGTGCTTTCCTCTATATAAATAAAACGTTTTTTCCTAAGTAGATTAAACTATCTTATCTAACTGACTTACGGAGATATTATATATGATTCACGACCATTCTCGTAAAAATGAGTAGGCTAATCTAACCTTGAAAGTAGGTCGTTCGGTCTTTCTTGGGCTAGGTTAAACTATCTTGTTTACTGTCTGGGTAATATCTACTGTCTGGGTCGGTCAGATCGTGACTGGCTTGGCTCTCTTTATCTGTCTGTAATATTATTATATAAGGTATATTCTTACCATTTTTTTCTGACTGTATGGGCTGATTGTCTAAGTGGATATCTTATATAAAATAAGAATAAAACATAAATTTAATCATTTCATATAATCATTTAATCTTATATAACTTTTTTTAGTTTGCAAAAAAAATCATTCAATCTCATATAAGATTTAATAAAACATACATATCTTATAAGTGGTAAAGTATTATACTTTCATCAACTTCAAACATTTTCATACGATTTTTAAAAAAATGGTTTATTATTTATCATATAAAACTTGTCAGAATACTTAATAAGAAAATATTATTAAACATCGTATATGTTTTTTCAAAATAGTTAATAAATAAATACTTATTTGTATACACACGTAACTAGTGACATCAGAGGAAGGTAAATAGTTTTTTATATCATAAAATAATAATAATTAAACTTATTCGACATTTTCAAATCTTACACCCTAACTAAACCCTATCTCATTTTGTATAATATACATATTATATTATTTATTATTGAGTTTTTCTTTTAGATTTAATGGTGTGTGCTTTTTAACTTATTTGGTGTCCTCCTGTATGCGATTGTTACCCTTTCGTCGCAGCCGTCATGATTGATAGCACAAACTTGTTTTGGTTTGGACAGTGCTTATAGTTGTTTTATAAAAATAAAATAAAAATTGTACTATTCAATCCATATTTTAGTGTTAAATATATTAATGATTTAGTATTAAACAGTTAGTTAGTTAGTTATATATAATTCAAAATATGTCAAATAAATCAAATCTATGTAGAATGATTTTGTGTTTATATATATATAATAAAGTGTAAAGTTTATTAAATTAATTTTGTATTTTTATAATGTTTATGTTGGTATATAAAAAAAAATTGTTTTGAATATATTAAATTATAAGATTTAAAAAAAAAAGTGTTTTAAATATATTAAATCATACCAGATTATTTTATTTTGACTATATGTTATTTAAATAGCTACATTAAGTTTGTTTAAACATTAATTGCGAGAAGATGAATGTGTCTTTTGGATATTGGATATATAAGTTTTTATTTAAAAAAATATTATAAATTCAATAATATGTATAATATTCATCCTTTAATTTTAACTATTAATTAAAATAAAGTATATATATGATAAAATAAAATATATATGTTGAGATGTGTTGTGAATCATATAAAAATCATTCACGAATTCAATTAGGATACTTTCTATGTTGATTCTAGGAAAAACATTTCAAATTAATGCATGGATATATCCATTAAAATAACTAAATAGTAAAGCAGAATGTCAGAATTGTGATTCATTGCATTATATATACATACATCTATATAAAATTTAGTTTTTTTTATAAGAAGAAATGGAGTGTTGTGAAACTAAATCTTACCATTCATTTTAATGATATAATACAAAGTGTTTTTTATATGCTGTCTTCCATCATTTGGATTTTATATTAATAAGTTTTTTAATAGGTAAAAATTGTTCTAATTTAAAATTCAAATTATATATATATGAAAAGAGAGAGTTAAAGTTTATTTGACTAATTTTGGTTTATGGAATTTTTAAAAAGTAAAGGAAGAAACTACTTGGTTTTCTTTAGAGTTCTTAAATTATGATCATTCTTATGAGATAAAAGGTTGGGCAAGCTCCTCAACGCTCATAGGCTCACAAAGATGACATATTTAGAAAGGTCCAAGGCATTCTTTCACTATTGGTTCTTATTTTAGCTATGTGGAACTTCTTCTTTAGGTAGAGAGAGATAATTTTGATCTTCAAGATTAGGGTTAATGACTCCTCTTGTAATATTTTAATTTTCATTTATCTGCTAAATTTTCAATGCACCACAACTTTGAACTTTGAAGTAATAACTTGGCTTGGGCCTTAAGACTTTATAGCATGTTATGTTACTTGATTTTTCATGAAATAGAGGGAATAAACTTTGTTGAGAATATAGCTCGTTAGTATTTTCATTAGAAGTGTCATATGTCAATATTTGGTATTGTTAATTTAATATGTAATCTTGAATTTAAGATTTATTCTCTTAATCAAACATTAAATTGTTAATATTTATTTTTTCAAATTAAATAAAATTGATTATATATTAAATTTAAGATTTATCCTCTCAATCAATCATTCAATTATTAAGATTTATTTTTCAATTTGAATACTAAATTAATTTTGTGGAGAAAAGAATAAATAAATATAATATTTTTCATTGTTATTAATGTCAATGTCTTTATGTGATATTTTGACTACTGTTTCTAAAGATTTTATAAAAGAATCTAAAATTTGATAAAAAAAAATCCTAATTGATTACAATATAGTTTTAAAAATATTTATTGGATTTTAAATATATTTTTATAATTAAGAAAATACAAAATTCTATTTGATTTATTAGATCTTAAGATAAAAGAAAATAAGGTAATTATTTTGTTTGAGATAGAATTTATTAACATGTAATTTTCAAGTTTGTTATTCTTATGACTAGAAGGTAATTAAATAGTTTAGATCTTGTTTTCTTGATTATGAAATAATTTATTTGCTTAAAAATTAGTTTTGATTTAATTTCATATTGGATAAAATAATTATTTATGAAAGTCTTACAAAAGTATGGTATAACAAATTGATTTAAAAGAAACAAAAATGTATATAATATATCAAGTTATGATAAAATTTTAAGTTTCGTCATCTTATTGATGGTATGAAACTTGGGTCTCGATGGCTAAGAAATTATGTGGCAAATTTTTTTCACTTGTGTTACATTTTTGTAGCAAAAGTGTCATAATTATGTAGTTTTTGTGTTATAGCAATAGCTAATAGCTATTCGCAATTGCGGTGACATTGCCACCTCGTGGCTCTTGATCGCCAAAAAGATAGAACTATTTAGATTTCTTGTAAGGTTGTGTAATGTGTTTCAACCATGAACAACCATAGTTCACCATGAGCAAACATGGTCAACCATGAACAACCATGGTCAACCAACTAGGGTCATCCATAGTTAACTGCGGTTAACCATTGTCATGCATGAACAACCATGGTTAACTATAGTAAAATATGAACAACCATGTTAACCTAGTCATACATGAATAATCATGGTCAACTATAGTCAATTATGAACAACCATGATCAACTAACTAGTGTCAACCATAATTAACCATGCTCAAACAACTAGGGTTACCCATAGTCAAGCATAGTCAACAATTGTCAACCATGGTCAACCATTAACAACTATGGTTAACTATAGTCAACCATTAACATGCATGGTCAACCATTCAAACAACCACAAACAAGCATGGTCAAGCATACTCAACCATGACTAACGATGGTCAACCATGGTGTAGCAATTTTATATAAGTAAACTAAGATGAATGTTGAATTTAACATAATAATTGATGATCATTACAACTCAAATTAACCCATGAGAAAAATTAGAATGTCATGTCACCATTGAGGACCATAGAAATTTGACATAACCCAACCTCTTAATGTTGTAATGTGGCAAGTTTATCAATTCAACTTCTTCATGTTGAAACATGACAAAATGTTGAATTCAACCTCTTTACAAAATTTAATTATCTTCACCAACAATGAACATGATTACCATGGTCAACCATATATACTCATGCTCGAACATAAATAGCCATGGCCAACCATAGATAGCCTTAATAATCTATTGTTAACAAAATTATTCCATGGTCAAGCAAAATCATTCATACTCAACCATAGTCATTCAATGTAAAACATGGTGAACCATAGTTGGCCATTTTCATTCAAAGTCAACCATAGTTGAGCATGATTAACCATTATGAAACATAGTCGACCATTGTCAAGAATGGTCAAACATATTAATGCAAGGTCAACCATAGTCAAACATTGTCTATTATAGTTAACCATAAGTAAACAAATAAATCCAAATTTAGTAATATTCAACCATGTAAAGCATGGTCAAACAAAGGCAACCATATTTCAATTGTTTTCAACCATGTTCAAACAATATTTAAACATGGTTATCCCTTTTTAATAATCACTAATTATGCTTAAACCATATTCAACATTGATCACATGTAGTTAACTATGGTCAAACATGGTTAACTAAAGTCAAACATAGTCATCTACGGACAACCATATTCATGTCTAATTAACCATGGTCAGCTACATTTAAACATTGTCAACCATATCCAACCATGCTTAAGCATAGTTAAACATTGTCAACCATATTATTAACCATAATCATACATGGTCAACCATAGTGAATCTAGGATCATTATTTGTATGCTCAACCATATTCTACCCTCGCTGTTATTTTCAATCAATGACATATTTGTATTTATAATACTATCATTTAACAATATATATATTAAACTATTAAATTTTGTATTATAAACAAATTATATATATATATATATAGTGAAACTCTCATGAGCTCCATAGCGAAACAGGTCGTTGGGCAGTTCCTAAAACACCATGGGTGGAAAGGATCTGTCATCTATGTGAGAATATGAACGTTGAGGATGAAAATCACTTCCTCTTAGAGTGCCCTGCATACACCCACATTAGATCTTAGTTTCACAATCTTTGTTGCAATACCGACCTTCTTAGCCTTTTAACATGTCAAAATTATAGTGAGCTCGAGACACTTCTCTCTAAGCTTTCTGAGCATAGGAATACAATTTTAAAACAAACTAAATAATTCGTTTCTTTAGGTCCGATAGACCAAAGTTTGATCTCAGGAGACGTTAACCACCACCACCACCATCATCATCATATCCAAAGGTCACTGCAAACTAATACAATATATTAATTAATAATATGGTTTATATACGCCAACCGATAGCTTTATTGTTTTTTTTCCTCACCTTAATTACCTTAACTATTGTCATCGATTAATATATGCCAAAGATATTATTAATTAATACACGATAACAGTACTCAACAATTGTAATAGACTCAAGAATGATTTTTTTTTAAAACATGGAAAAATAACAACCTAAGTCTAAGAACTTACTTAGACAACAACGTAAGTCAGAGAATAACAATAAAAAGGGAAAACACGACAAAAAAACCCAAAATGAAATCAAGTCAACTCCTCTCCTAGTTGTTGAGGTTGCTTACGCATCCTAGTTTATTTGGCTTATATGCTATGGGATGTCTATAAAACCATCGCATTTCATTCAGGAATGAAGTTCTATTAACAACATTAAGTTTGACTTTAGTTGGATGTGAATGAGTGTGCATTGGATTTTTCTCTCCTTTAGGTTGTATGCCTTTCGAAGAACTCTCTACACAGCTCACTATGGCACTGGAAGAATCCTGTCTTGAAAACCCCATAAACTGAACGAATTTTTCTAAGCTAACATTGTGCTTCCCTGGCTTGACAACTACCTAAAAACGAAATTCTTGGAACAAATAATTCGATGATGTTTTTGCGTGGTCCTATGCATAAATTATTGAACTCGATCCCGCCATTGTTGTGCAAAATAGGCTGATTCCCTACACGTTATCCACCTGCTCTTTCATGAAGTTGTTAATAGATCATATTCAGGGGATGAGGCTGAAGTTGAAGAGGAAAATAAAAAGACTAGAGGTGAGATCAACATATATCAGCAAGATTAATATATATCAACTATATTTTTAGCAATGACCATATTACTCAGATTAATATGTTCGAAATACGTCCAGAGGTATACATTTGACACATTGATAATGTGTTTTCCTAAAAAATGTGTAACTACATGTATCTAATAGTTAATCAAATATAACAACCAAGAAATTTATGGTTATTGAATTCATAGATGAAGTTAAGCTCATAGTTGTATCATCATTAGAGTTAAGTTAATAGTTGTATCTAATAGTTAATTTAAAAGTTACTATAAATCTATTGTTGTTAATATCACAACTCTTAGTTATCTCGTTTGTTAGCTTCCAAATGGAGTTAGACTAAGCCTTATGCAAATTAACGCGACTCCCAATTGTGAGATGGAGTTCAACTGTCACATGAGCTGCACATTACCTAACTGATTGTTCTCGGTGCATGGTTTCACTGCAATGAAGGTCGACTTCTTAGGCTAAGAGATGGAGTTCATCTAAATTTAATTTCATATTTGTATCACTATTGAAATAATCTAATAGTTATCCAATATAACCACGATTAGAGTTCAAGCTACAACTATTAGTTAATCTTATATTTATCCAATTGTTGAGGCCTGGAAAATCGTAGGCGGCAACAGTAAGGGATTCTCCCCAATCGACGTTCCCAACTAGCCCGTTGACTGTTTGGTATAGGGAATCCGTCCGGTTTGCGGTCCAGCTAGCGTAGGTCAAGTAACAGACAAGGCTTTATCGGTTGCGGCCCGGTCCACCGAGTTTTTTGTGTTTTGACTTAAGATATGAAATGCAAGTGCCTAACTAAATGTAGAGTGATAAAATGCCAGGAGCGGTCACAATGTGATACACAGGTTCTTACCTCTCGTCTTAAAGCTCACAAACATTCAAATCACAGACAACATGAAATAAACTAACTATCTACTCTATCCCTAGGGAGCAAGACTTGTCATTTCTGGTGAGTAATACACTTAGCACATGCACTACGAAGAGTTACAGTTAGCTGATACTCCTTTTTAAAAAACACATGAGCGATTATAGATATTCAAACAACCAGATAGCCAATTGCTTTATAAAAAACACATCATCTATTACTCATAGTGGAAAATATCCTAAAATATACCGAAGAACATTTAAGAAGAACATAGGTTCAGGAAATCAAATATTCTCACAGTACATGAACACAGCTGAAAATGAAATAGTCCCTCTTCAACATAATTCATTGAATAGCATTGATACATCCCATTTTTACTCTCTCCGACAGGTAAAATTGCAGTTTCCTGTGCAAAACGAAGTAGTTCCTCTTACAAGCAAACATTTACAAAATTTTCCAGGGAAAAAGCCCCCTCTCTCCTTCCTACTTTCAAATATTTAAACTGCTACAGCCGACCCTTCGGGCTCCCCCCAGACGTGTGGCTTTACCGTTGCCCAAATTTTTCCAGTCACCCATCTTTCAACGCACATTCATGATTGGTTGGGTAACTGTCGAGCCTTTCAGAACTCCACATTTGCTGTTAAACGGTCCGTCTTCCTCCACGCCGTGGCATTTTGATCGTTCCTCCGCGCTCACCTGCAATCGATCGACAAGCATCATCTACTGGGATTACGTTATAAAACAAAATAGTCAGATCTACTCATGAAACAACCAGCCCGCAAGGAAATCACTAGGCGCCGATACCACTACCTCGACCATGGCGGGAGACTTACTGGAGGCTCATCAATACTTACATCGGACGGGTAGACCACTCCATAGGCGGGAAACATCATTAATCGGACGTCGAAAGGATGGTACGTCGGAAACTGAAAGGATCTCCCAGCCGAAACGACGGACGAGACAAAGGCTGAAGGCAAGCGATGAGGGCAGGAGGAGGCTAAGTCGGAAGTCGGCAGACATTAGAATCGGAAGTTAAAAGAAACTCCCAGCCGAAACGGCGGACGAGTCAGGGCTACAGGCCAACGGCTTAAGGTTAACACGAATCGGACGTCGGGGAGATTTAGAGAGTCGGACGCTAAAACGATCTGAGAGCCGCAACGGCGGCGGAACAGAAAGCTCACAACTTTCGATCTGAAATTAAAAAGAGGCCCGATTGCAAGAAAAAAATCAAGTGCTCAAACAATTTTAAGGATCAGGCACAGCTAGGTTCGTTCTTTCTTCGAAAAGGAAACTCTGAAGAACAAAGATTTTCTTTTTTCGACCAGTAAACCAGACATCCACGACTCAAACCGAAACTGAACAAGGCATAAATAAACCGGCTGACATCCATCTTCAAAGTGAAACAAAAATAAGACAAGCCCGCGAGGCTCAAGAGTTTAATGATCAAACCAAGCAAAAATGATGAGGAGGGGCCCAGAATTTAAATAAAAATGAATTTGGGGAGAACAGTTGCGGCAGCAACAACTGGCGATTTCCTGGTGAACCTAGATTTCTGGGTGACTTTTCTTTGAGTGGCAGACTGTTTCACAACAAAATGCATCAAATGAATTCTTCTAGCTATCCGGATTTCTCAAATGACCGAAGTGTGTACCTTAATCATTGATACTAGTCCAATTTAGGGAAGTGGAAACCGAGACCTTCAAGTCCAGATAACTATGTCGAGGCCAGAGTATGAGTTTCATTATTACCTTTGTCTTCAGGTAGCTAACAGCGTGGACACCACAGGATTGTAGCAGATAGTAAACAACAATATTCGTTTGTTCCTCATTCTCATGCCATTTTAGCACTTTTGTGCTTTTGGACTTTTGTCCTTTTCAATCTGAGTCCTTCTGTACGCCTTTCTTACTGAATTTTAATTCAGGATCCTCTATCCCATAGTGTCCTTTTGTGTGAGTGGTGTACTTCAAGTTTCGGCTCACGGACGGAGAGGATCTTTTGGCAATTTAGTGCTTATGATTCAGCACCCGCTTTGATATATGATGCTTTTATAGAAGTCTTTTGACTCTTTATTTTCCTTTTGGCATTCGTTTCTTGGCATGGGATCATTTAAATTTAATACACTATTCACCTTGCTTCTTTCCATGGGTCCTTTGCTGTTGCTCCTAAGAACATTTTAGATGTGACGTGGATGGAGCCTTGACATAGTACTCCCGACTCCCCAAATCCGGTTTATTTCACAGGGGTTAGGTAGGACTTCAATGCACACAGAATTTAATTCAAGAAAACTGTTAGGCTGGAAGAATTCAGTCAACAACACACAGGCTGACACTTAACATATTTACTATTCCCAAAAAAATCTTAATATCCCCCATACAACCGCAAGTTCGTTCCCTTTATTGAAAATTAACAACTCAAATTGAAACCAAATAAAAGCATGACTCGAAACAACAAAAAAAAACTTATTTATATACAAGACCGAAAACTCAAAGGAAACTCAAGAAAAGTAAGGTTTGAGAACCAAACCATTAACTGGCAAGTTCTCCTCCCATCCCTGTAAATCTTGCAACTTATAAGTAGCAAGGCCAAGTTTTGCTGAGATTTGAAATGGGCCTACCCACAACTGCTGGAACTTAGTATGCTTCCCTTTCTCATCATGGGGATGATCCCACTTGAGAACCAGGTCTCCCACCTCCAGGTCCTTTTTCCCGGATTTATGTTTGTCAAACCACTTTTTTACTACCTTCTGCTGCTGTTGAAAGCATTCTCTAGCCTTGTCTCTGGCCTCTTCTGCTTTCAGGAGATTATATATTCTTATTTGGAGAACCTCATCATCCGACCCCCTAGACTCTTGAGCTAGTATGGAAGATGGTAGAATGATATTGGGAGGCAGGATGGCTTCCTTACCGTACACAAGGGTATAGGGTGACACTCCTATTGCAGACTTGGGGGTGACTCTGTCAGCCCACAGGGCGTTGGGTAAGGCTGAGTGCCAACTTCTCTGGTTTTCTACTACAGTCTTCTTCAAAATTCTAATGAGGTTTTTATTAGAGGACTCAGCCAAGCCATTCCCTTGCGGATAGTAGTTAGTAGAATAATGTAATTTTATCCCTTTATCATGAGCAAATGCAGTCAATTTAATTGATGAAAAATATTTGGCATTGTCAAAAACTAACGAAATTGGAACTCCAAACCTGGTCATGATATGATCTTGTAGGAAGCTAATGACTTCGTATTTGTTTATCTTGCGCAGTGGGATAGCCTCGACCCAGCGAGTGAAATAATCAGTTGCAGTGAGAATGTACTTGTGCAGCAGGGAATAATTTGGTTTTATTTCTCCAATAATGTCCAGCCCCCATTGCTCAAATGGTTCCGTGATCATCACAGGCTTTAAGGGCGCTGCTGCTTTAGGCTGTCTCCCACCACACCTTTGACAAATATCACATGTCCTAACATGTGCATGCGCATCCTTAAAGAGTGTAGGCCAATAGTAACCGGCTCTAAGGATTTTGTGGGCTGTAGTGTCGCCTGAATAATGTCCCCCAGCCGGACCATCATGTAGTTCTGCCATTACTTTCTTTGCGTCTTCATTTTCCAAACATCTGAGGAGAACCCCATTATAATTCTTTCTGAATAACACTCCTTCAACAAGTTGATAGGAGGCCGATTTGAGATGCAGAGCTCTTCTTTGTTTGGAACTCCAATGTTCTGGCAACAGCCCTGACTGCAAGTAATGCACAAGGTCTCTATACCAAGACTCAGGAGCTATAAACAGAGGACATACATCCATTACATGCAATTCTGCTTCATCTTCCCATGCCTGTTCTTCGTTGTTTCTGTTTTCAGTCATCAATCTGCATAACCCTTGACCTTTCACTATAGTGGCTGGCTTGAATTCAAGGTCATATTCTTGAAGGGATGTTACCCAGTTGCCCCTTCTTTCTCCTAACTCTTTCTGAATGAGAAGGGATCTCACAGCTGGGTAAGGGACTATTACCTTGGTTCGATTTTTTAATATATAAGGCCTGAATTGTTTCACTGCTTTAAACACTGCGTACGTTTGTTTATCAATGGCTGGGTAGTTTAATTCAACCCCTTGTATCCCAGTGCTCATAAAAGATATTGGGAATTCATCACCCCCATCCTCCTTTTGCGTAAGCACAACTACCAATGAATCATCGGATGCAAATGTATACATAATAAAATCTTTGTCAAAATTTGGACTTTTCAGAGAGGGCGCATGTGCAACAGTAGTCTTGATCTTACTGAAAGAATTCTTCTCAGTTTCAGTCCACTTAAATTGTGCATTTTGCTTTACCATCTGCTGCAGTGGCTTAACAGTCTGGGAAAAATCAGGTACAAACCTACGTACGAAATTTATTGTTCCCATGAAGGATTGCATACCCTTTTTATTATGGGGCATAGGGATTTGTTCAATGGATTTAATTCTTTCTGGGTCTATAGATATACCTCTCTTTGGAACTATATGTCCCAGTAACTTACCTTCTGTGACCGCGAATACACACTTCTTAGGATTGAGGGAAATACCATATTTCCGACAGCGTTCGAAAATTTGCTTTAGGTGGAACGCGTGCTCCCCTCTTTTCTTCGAGAATATTGTGATATCGTCCAGGTATACCACGACACTTCGTCCAATCAGTCCGCGGAAATCTATGTCCATAGCTCTCTGGAACGTGGCTCCAGCGTTAATCAGTCCAAAGGGAATCCTTTTATAGGCAAAAGTTCCCCATTTAGTTCTGAACGTTGTCTTCAATCTATCTTCCTCAGCTACTAACACCTGGTTGTAACCAGAGAACCCGTCTAACAATGAAAACAATTCAGAACCGGAAACCATCTGTAGCAACTGCTCCATGGGAGGCACCGGATAGTTGTCTTTATCTGAGGCGTGGTTTAAGTTTCTGAAGTCCACGCACAGTCTGATTTCTCCCAACTTTTTTCTAACTGGCACTAAATTTGACACCCACTCAGAGTGCCTGACTTTAAAAATAATTCTAGCGTCCAACAATTTCTTCACTTCGCTCTGGATTAGTGGTTCCAACTTCGGGTGCATCTTCCTCAACAGCTGCTGATATGGCTTGACGCCTGCTTTAATCGAGACGATATGCTTGATGATGTTGGTGTCGTAGGTTTTCAAATCTTCGTACGTCCATGCAAAAACATATTTATATTGTTTAAATAGGCCGACAAATTTGTCTCTTTCTGCTGGTGAACAGCATTTGCCGAGATTCACGAACTTAGGATTGTTCTCAGTCCCCAAATTTATCAGCTCGAACTGTAGAGTTGAGCTGTGCGTCTTCACGTTAGCGGGTCTTCTGAACTTTTCATTCAGGTCAAACATCTTCTCTAACATTCTAACCCCTTTAGGAATGAAATTATCATATTTCATCTCAGCCTGATGTTCCTCATCATCTATGATTGCTCCTTTGAACACCTCTTCATTCGTCAAGCATTCTATTATTTGCTGATCATCATGAAATACTCGCAGGTTGGTGATCATATCCAGTACAGAGGGCCTGAAAAGGAGTTCAACAGAAAAATGATTGTTAGTAGGTACGAGTCTAGCGGCTGATGTGGCCAATAAATCAACAGATGCGTTTTTTATTCTTGGGATTGAAATAATATTGAATGCATGAAAACATTTAAGCAAATCCCATACCTCGTTTTGGTAAGCTTTCAAGTGGGGGGAAACACAATGTATTTGATTTCTTATTTGCTTTACAACTATTTCTGAGTCTCCAAAAACTTTTAAATTACTTACCTTCAATTCAACGCTTTCTTGAGTCCCTGTACCAGTGCTTCATATTCGGTTGTATTGTTAGTACATTCAAACTCTAATCTACATGACAGGAAATGTTTATTTTTTTGTGGATCAATAAGGACACAGCCAGCGCCTGACCCTTCTAATGTCTTTGAGCCATCAAAAAATAAAGTCCAAAAATCATTAACTACTGAAAATGAATCTACACCTACTGCTAAATCTACAATTTTACAATCAATCTCATCATCTTGAGAAAATCGAAGGAGATCAGGCTGGGTGTTAGCTGTGTCACTGGCCTCCTCCGCTTGATAGTTCCCTGGTTCCAGTTCAAGGAAATAGTTTCCCAACACAGGTTCGACCGGTATATTCTTCTCATCCAGTTGAGTAACATTGTACTTCATGTGAGGTTCTCTCAAAACCTTAATCTGATTGGGACTTCCTTTGTATGGAAACCACAGGTGCGACCAATCTGAGGCAAAATATCCATTCAATTTAGCTGACCAATCTCTGCTCAGGACTAGGCCGTAAGCGTCTGGTATATCAGCCACCACGATGTTAATAACCTGGCATACTTTTTCATTTGATGCCAGACGGATTAGAACGTCCTCCATCTCACCAATTACCTTAACGTCTGTCCTATCCAATTGCACCACCCTCCACGTGGTTGGCTTAAACTGCCCATTGATTTTCTTACATACTGATATGGGCATGACATTAATTGACGCCCCTGAGTCTACTAGACAATTGTGAACGTTATGATTAAAAATTTCAAACGTCAGGAGGAAGGGTGGCTGTTTAGTTTTAGACTTACCTCCAGTGTTAGCTTCTCCAATTTCTTCTTCGTCCAGAGGTTGATTGTCAGCAGGTCGCTCCTCTTCTGATGTTTCCAGTGCTTTCAACAACCTTTCTTTTTGTTGAGGTACTTTGCACATTTCAAACAGAGGGACGTTTTCCTTTATCTTTTTTAAATCTTCAACAACGTCATATTCTATTTGTTGTTTAATGGACTGATATTTATCAGCATTCACCTTTTCTTTGTTTAGCTCAGGCAAAATTCTGTTCTGCTTAGGATCTTGGCTGGTAATAGTGAATTCCGGAGTCTTATCAGCCACGGATTTATCTTGAAATTTCTTCCTGATATTTCTTTGCAGCCTTCTGATCTTTGGGAGTAAAAGACTGTCATTGCTAACCGTCCCTTGACTTCTAGTTGTCACATTAGCCTCCCTGATATCTTTGTGTTTTTTAGTTATATCTCCTTCTGCATCGAGTAAGGAGACAGAACTCCATAATGCCATAGTCTCTTCTTCATGTTCCTTTGTAGAAGTAGAAGCAGCATTTTCTTTCTTCTCATCATCATCTTCTTCCGTTAATCTCGAATCCAACATCTGATTCATAACTAACGTCATTGAATTTATCCATTGTGGACAGTTCCTTTCGGAGTGAGGCTGTTGGTGAAAGGTGCAGAAATTTTCCATCCCTATCTCTGTCAAGTTCATGGACGCAGTATTGTGAGGAGGAGGTTGGGACTGACTGTTTTCCTCCCTTTTCTTATAATAAGTCCTGTAGAACTTCTGTGTTTCCTTCTCTTTTTCCAAGTCTATGATCTTATTAGACAGCTTTTGCATCATTTTGGCCATACTTTCATAATCTGGTGCTTTCTCCTCTTTAGGCTTAGTGAATAATAAAGTTTTCCTCCTCTCTCTTGATTGTTCGGGGTAATCTTCGATGCTCTCCCTTTCAGCCTCCACTACTTCTGCTTCTTCATAGGTTTCTGTCAGAGTAGGCTTGGCCCTACCTTTTGCAAACATGGCCAAATCAGGACCCAAAGCTGAAGTATAGTATTCAATCAGTACTTTGTCTAAAAGCTTATCTGTTTCAGAAAAATTCTTAAGATATGCTGCAAACCTTAGTGTGAAACTGTGCACTTTTTCCTTCTTATCTTTCTTCAATGCACATAGTCCTTTCATAAGGGCTGCGTGAGTCTTTTGAACTACATACTTACTTCTGAAAATTCTCTCGAAAGTATCCCAATCTGGGATAGAATTAGCAGGCAACCCAAAATACCATGACACAGCAGCTCCTTTGAGGGTATGCGGGAAAATTCTACACACTACATCTTCATGTTCCCCAGCTCTCAATCCTTCTATTGCCAAGTAAAAACTATGCAAATGATCATCCACTAATATCTTCTCATTTGGATCGAACTTAGGCAATAGCTTTTCAAAGGCCTGAGGTAGGTCATGCAAAGGAGGAGTCAGGTCTAGGGGTGATATGGCTTTCCACGCAGGTGGTGGATTTGGTGGATTGGGAGGAGGTTGGTTAGCGTTAACACCGACCATGAGTTGAGGTGGAGAGTGAGGAGGTGAACTGACAGGGGTGTGAATAGGAGAGGTGTAAGGGGTTTCTGGGCCTTCTTGATTCAAAGGTAGCTCAACTTCTTGCAAGGCGGTTTCTACAAGTTCTTCCCAGTCTCCAACCAGCACTGAATCTTTTGTCACAGGACGGTCTTTCTTTTTATACTCTCTTCTAGGTAAGTCAGGGATAATTGGAAACCCTCCAAGCTTCTTTACGTATGCCTGGGTGTGTCTTCTGAGGTCATTAACTACTTCGTTACCAACAGCATATAGATGTTCTATGTTTTCTTCTTCTGGAATTGGATTGCGCAGTCCACTACTTTCAGAACTGTAACCAGCGGAATAATCTTGGGAAAACGGGTTTCCTCGGCCATCCATGCACTGGCAACCCTCCTTCTAGCGCCAAAACTGTTGAGGCCTAGAAAATCGTAGGCGGCAACAGTAAGGGATTCTCCCCAATCGACGTTCCCAACTAGCCCGTTGACTGTTTGGTATAGGGAATCCATCCGGTTTGTGGTCCGGCTACCGTAGGTCAAGTAACAAACAAGGCTTTACCGGTTGCGGCCCGGTCCACCGAGTTTTTTGTGTTTTGACTTAAGATATGAAATGCAAGTGCCTAACTAAATGCAGAGTGATAAAATGCCGGGAGTGGTCACAATGTGATGCGCAGGTTCTTACCTCTCGTCTTAAATCTCACAAACATTCAAATCATAGACAACAGGAAATAAACTAACTATCTACTCTATCCCTAGGGAGCAAGACTTGTCATTTCTGGTGAGTAATACACTTAGCACATGTACTACGAAGAGTTACAGTATGCTGATACTCCTTTTTAAAAAACACATGAGCGATTATAGATATTCAGACAACCAGATAGCCAATTGCTTTATAAAAAACACATCATCTATTACTCACAGTGGAAAATATCCTAAAATATACCGAAGAAGATTTAACAAGAACATAGGTTCAGGAAATCAAATATTCTCACAGTACATGAACACAGCTGAAAATGAAATAGTCCCTCTTCAACATAATTCATTGAATAGCATTGATACATCCCATTTTTACTCTCTCCGACAGGTAAAATTGCAGTTTCCTGTGCAAAACGAAGTAGTTCCTCTTACAAGCAAACATTTACAAAATTTTCCAGGGAAAAATCCCCATCTCTCCTTCCTACTTTCAAATATTTAAACTGCTACAGCCGACCCTTCGGGCTCCCCCCAGACGTGTGGCTTTTTCGTTGCCCAAACGTTTCCAGTCCCCCATCTTTCAACGCACATTCATGATTGGTTGGGTAACTGTCGGGCGTTTCAAAACTCCACGTTTGCTGTTAAACGGTCTGTATTCCTCCACGCCGTGGCATTTTGATCGCTCCTCCACGCTCACCTGCAATCGATCGATAAGCATCATCCACTGGGATTACGTTATAAAACAAAATAGTCATATCTACTCATGAAACAACCAGGCCGCAAGGAAATCACTAGGCGCCGATACCACTACCTCGAACATGGTGGGAGACTTACTGGAGGCTCAACAATACTTACAACGGACGGGTAGACCACTCCACAGGTGGGAAACATCATTAATCGGACGTCGGAAGGATGGTACGTCGGAAACTGAAAGGATCTCCCAGCCGAAACGGCGGACGAGACAAAGGCTGAAGGCAAGCGACGAGGGCAGGAGGAGGCTAAGTTGGAAGTTGGAAGACATTAGAATCAGAAGTTAAAAGAAACTCCCAGCCGAAACGGCGGACGAGTCAGGGCTACGGGCCAGCGAATTAAGGTTAACACGAATCGGATGTCGGGGAGATTTAGAGAGTCGGATGCTAAAACGATCTGAGAGCTGCAACGGCGGCGGAACAGAAAGCTCACAGCTTCCGATCTGAAATTAAAAAGAGGCCCGATCGCAAGAAAAAAATCAAGTGCTCAAACAGTTTTAAGGATCAGGCACAGCTAGGTTCGTTCTTTCTCCAAAAAGGCAACTCTTAATAACAAAGATTTTCTTTTTTCGACCAGTAAACTAGACATCCATGACTCAAACCGAAACTGAACAAGGCATAAATAAACTGGCTGACATCCATCTTCAAAGTGAAACGAAAAGAGAACAAGCCCGCGAGGCTCAAGAATTTAACGATCAAACCAAGCAAAAATGATGAGGAGGGGCCCAGAATTTAAATAAAAATGAATTTGGGGAGAATAGTTGCGGCAGCAACACCAATATAACCATGATTAGAGTTGAAGTTAAGCCAAATTGTAGAATCATTGGAGTTAAGCTAATAGTTACAGTATCTAATAGTTAATTTAAAGTTAATATATCGTCAATTGCAATTCAAGTAAAAGTCATGATCGATGTTGAAGTTAAGCTAATAGTTGTATTATCAATGGATTTAAGCTAATAGTTGTATCTAATAATTGAATAGTTGTATATAATAATCAAATTGGTGAAGTTGAAGTTTAATTTTTCCAACTATCATGAACCGCACTTATAAAATGTTAACTAAGCTATTTTTTGTTTTTTTGAAATTGTTAATTATGAATTTGGACGAAACCCATAGAATCAATATGCACAATACATTTGTCTCATTCTTGTCCGTAGATGAAAAATCATAGATGGCAGTCCACCACAAAATTCTAAGATATATAATCCTATCTGCGTAATTAGACAGATGCCCAACTACGGGATGCATGGGTTTATTAGGAGTATGAATGATTTTATTAGGATTTCGACCCTTACATGACTGCACATTAGCTAGACTCCTAGATGCCAAATGCAGTTGGACGAAGCCTTAAGTGATTAGAGTTGAAGTTTAGCTAATAGTTTTAGAATCATTGGAATGAAGCTGATAGTTATCCACTATACTTGTGATTAGAGTTGAAGTTAAGATAATAGTTCTAGAATCATTGGAGTTAAGCTGATAGTTCTAGAATCATTGGAGTTAAGCTAATAGTTGTATCTAATAATCGATGGAGTTAAGATCATAGTTGTACCTATTAATTGAATAGTTGAAGATTAATTTTATTTTTTACAACTATCACTAAATGTGCTTATCACATGTTAATTAAGCTATTTTTTATTTTGAAATTATTAATTTTGGACAATGCCCATAGAATCAATATAGACAGTACACTTGTCTCATTCTCATTTAATTTTGGATGACGCCCATAGAATCAATATGGATAGTAACCTTGTCTCATTCTCATCTGTAGATGAAAAAACATAGATGGTATTCCACCCCAAAATTCTAAGATATATACACCTATCGACGTAACTAGTATATGCTTAGAAATCCCTCATCTTTACCAGATGCCTAGCCTTGGCATAGCACCCCACCATGTGAATCAATGTGCCACTTGAAAGAAAAGGAGTTCCCAAAATGTAATCAACGAAAGAAAGATAAACACATAAATCAACACATCACAACCCATATGTTAAAGAAAAAGACATAGAAACAAGTATAGCAAGTCGTCTTCAAAATCTGACTAAAATATAAAGGCATAGAAACAAGTATAGTGAGTCATCTTCAAAATGTGGCTAAAAATATTATAGTTTAAGGTTATTAAAATTACAGAATAAATGCCCACAAGGCGTAGAATAGACATCGGATGGGTGTACTGTTAAGGAATTTCTTGCGTAAGGTCATCGGTTCGAAACTCTATGGATGCTTTCTTACAAAAAAAAATTACATAATAAATCATTTGTACAATCAAAATTATGATTTAATTATTAAAACTATTTTTTCTTAAATTACATAATCAAACAAAAATCAACACCGTAATAAAACATCCTTTCTTTTATCCTACATTACATTCCTATTATTTGTGGTAGAATCTCTCTAAACTTCAACAACTGAGGTAATCGTAACATCATCTCCATGACAATAGATAATTGAAGTTTGTCATGTCATGGATGATGCAAATTGGCATTTCCATTGTATTGAATTGAATAATATCACCGTGCCAAATTATTTTGATTGGCCTTGATTAGATAATATCAATGGAGAAGACACGTTTGATTTTATTAGATCGTATCCATAATGAATGGAAGAGCCCCTTCCAAGAAGGGTTCACTCAGTGACATTTTACATAGCACGATCGTTCACAGGATATTAAAGAATATCCCTAATTTCACTAAATATTAAAAATACCTCCTAAAATTGTATTGTTGAACCCCCCTCCTAATATACATTCTTAATTAAGAAAACCCCTAGTTTCACCATATATTCTAAGTATCTAGTTTTTTAATACCCCCTTTATATCATATTATCAAATTGTAACAAATAAGATCCCTAACACATCTTACTATTAGCAAACATGATGTTAAATAAAATAATAGTATAATGCTAATAATTATCCCACCGAGATTGTACATGCGACTGATCAATTTGTAGCATTAGATTGTGGAATACCCAACGAAATAGTAATGAGGATGGAAAAATGCCTAAAAGGAAACCCAGTCAAGAGATTACGGTAATAAATAAAGTAAAAGAGTAACAGCCCAATAGGGTGTGTGCAAGAAGTTGAGGGACCTTTTAGATGCAATGGTAGAATGAAGTCAATCACTCTTGATCCATAAAATAGAAATCATCCCAAGCAATCCTGACCCTGCCAAGCCTAGTCCCAAGGCTGCCAACATGCATGCCAGTTAGGATAGTACACAAAAACGCGCTCTTGTTTTACCTTGCAAAAACGCGCTCCCATTTTGCTTCATTAAAACGCGCTCCCGTTTTGCTTCAATAAAACACACTTCTGTTTTTCTTTAATAAAATGTGCAAAATGGGGGGGGTCCTTAGTGGTAAGGGGAGACATAAGGATGTGTGTGTTTGAGAGAGAGAGAGAGAGAGAGAAAGATAGAGTGGAGGGGGGGGG
>LPNX010867027.1:70722-83540 GCA_001517045.1 Pseudotsuga menziesii
TGAAAAAACAAGCACTCATTGTAGTATTTAAAAACACACTCCCGTTTTGCATCACTAAAATGCGCTCATGTTTTGCTTCAATAAAACGTGCTCCCGTTTGTTTAAATTCAAAAATGTATTCCCTCTAAATGATAAGGCCGAGCCTCGACCCATGCTTGCATGGAATTCTTATGCCTATGTGTCTGCTTCGTACTTTGCTTCGGATTCAACATGCCTATGCCTTGGAGTATGATAAACCATGGCTAATTCAACATTATATCCACATTTTCAATATGCTCATGTTTAGCTGTTCGTCTGATTATGCTGCACACCTCCATTTTTTATAAGATTTTAGAAACAGATATGATTTTTTTTGCAGATTCCAAATATGTAAATTTTAACAAGAATACATTATTTTTTCTATTTTTTTCGTATTTATCTTTTATCATCACTCCTCAACTCAAAAAACACACTGTTAGTGTTTCATCCATATCTCTTTAGTTTCTCAACCATTTAAAAAAAACTTGTATGGTGCACTAAAGAACATTGAGCTCTACATTCTATAAAAAAACCCATTTCCAAATAATTGCATTAAGACATTCAAACGTTGCACCCACAATTGGCGTACCGTTTTCGAGGTTTGATCGTTTAGATAATAATAATAATAATAAAATATTATTGTTATTATTGGAAAAATAGTCTTCCACTAGTACTATATGTTCTCTATATGTATACCGATTTTCATAAGTTTATTCCATCATTTAGTCACTCAGATGCTGGACCCACCAAAACATATACCTTATAATTTGTCCAAAAAATAAAAAGTGCCCATTAAAAAATATCTAACTTTAGATTGTTTACGTCATTTTCAATAGAAAAAAATTATATATTTGGAAAGGTCATTCAATTTCCTACATTTCTTGTTTTTTACTCATCACAAGATTCATTGTGTAAGTGTCTCAAAATATCCATGCAAGTTGATGGATGTCTGTTTTTTCAGTTTTCTATTGCATCTAATGAGCCAAAAGAGACCCTCATCTTTGTGCACTCACCCAATAGTCAGTGCAATTTTTAGAAAATATGAGAATTGCAGATGTTTCACACTACAACCTACCAATCCACCAATTTATAGATCATGTAAATACATGTACAACCATATAGACGACATGTTTTCTATAAGATTCATAAATTAAACTCCATAAAAATGCAAAATTGAAACCCTTTCGTGGATGGGCTTCTCTACCTTCTTTCCAAACAAACATCATTGATGTTTGAACCCAAATGAACATATAAAGATTTCTATTACTTTCCAATAAAACCATATGATCATGTGCATAGCTTGGATTTGGGTCATTCGCAAGATGGAATGAATTGCCTCCACTTCCTCTACATTTATTGTTGCAATCAAGGGAATTAACAACATTTAGTTACATTTTCTTGGGTTATATATAGTTCTTTTTATCTTTACATGAGAGGGAAAAATCTCCACTGTTAAGTTTCAATGATTTGGAGGTATAAATCCATCCCACAATTTGGAGGTTATTCCTTAGAAGCAGTTAGGACTAATATGATTCCATCGCATGATTTATGAGTATGAAGCTATCCTGGGATTTGGAGGTATGAATTGAACCCATGATTTGGAGGTATGAATCGATGTGCCCCACCCAAATAAAATGACCCCCAATATTTATATTACTATGTCAAATTAAAACCCCGCCCTTGACCCCTTAATACGGGCAAATATATTTTGAGGTTTTTAGGAGTATTCAAACCCCCAATATGAATGGACACGATATGATATTGCCTCACTAGTGAACCCCCCTGTGGCCCCTTCCAACCTTACCCACTCAATATTCATCACCTTCATTTCTATCTTTAACACTATACGATATATGGGCTCCATCTATTTCCACTGTCCTGTTCATTGAAAAGCATTGATTCTATAATTTCTGCCATAATCTACTCAGGCTGACTCGCTAAGAATACAGTTTCAATTTTTTTTTCCCTTTCTGTATTTACGAATTTCTCTTTTTTTTCCTAATTTATTTATGTAATAAACTAATATTTTCCTTTGTGGCACACATAGGTTATTATTTATAATGGAAATACCGATATAGATTGTTCTCTAGGAGGATTTACATGTGGTTTAAGCTATATGTGTGTTGTTTATGGGCATTGTAGCAAGCGAAAAGATGTTCATGCTCTAATTTCTTTATAAATGTTTGTTTCATGCTTGAATTTTGGAAAAGTAGATATAATATTGTATCCATGGACTCCCGCAACAGACTGAAACGATTGTTCGAGTTGGAATCATCTGCTTTAGGTCAACAGAAACACTCACGGAATGAAGCAAATCGAGTTGAGGCCGAATGCCAGTGCACAACATTAGAGAGTACTAAATATTGTTTCGAGGAATTTGTTTCTTTAATGAATAGAATTCAATATATGAAACTACTAACATGAAATTATGTACTTGGGAGGAGATATTAGTCCAAGAAGACTTGGAAGTCAAAGTTATAAGAACTAAATTGCCAAGCCTACCCTCTTTCGAGTCGGAAGACTTCTGTGTACCTACACAAAGGGATACATCTAGTTTACATATGAGGCATGATTAGAGAAGTTCTAAAGAAATGGGAAAAAAAAGGATTCGACCTACTAACAACGTTAAGAAGGATTATTCTTCGGATTCGTATGAGAGGTGCCTCGCTGAGATTTTTGATTTGAACATAGAGGCCTCATTAAACATATGCATTCTCTAAGATTATATACACTGGATTGAATTTTCAATGAAAGTTTGTTCAACAAAAAAATGGTTGTAAATTTTTTAGAGATGGATGCATTGTATCCTTAACATTCAGAAATCAATATTGGAGTGATTTATCATTGTACCAGTATTCTGTTAAAATTGAGTGAGTCATAAGGCTGACTGCAAAACAAATATAAATCTATCTCCTAACTTACTTTAAAAAGAATCGAAAACCTAATTATATCTATATAGAAAACCTAAACATGTAATACTAATTGTATATTAGATAGATGCCCAACTACGAGATCCAGGAGTTTATTAGGAGTTCGAACGATTTTATTATGAGATCTACTCTTACATGACTGCACATTAGCTAGACTCCTAGATGTTAGATGCAGTTGGACTAAGCCTTAAGTGATTAGATTTGAAGTTAAGCTAATAGTTGTATAATCATTGGAGTTAAGTTAATAGTTGTATCTAATAGTTATCCAATATAACTGTGATTAGACTTGAAGTTAAGCTAATAGTTTTATAATCATTGCAGTTAAGCTAATTGTTGTATCTAATAATCCATGAAGTCAAGCTCGTAGTTGTATCATAATCCAATAGTTGAAGATTAATTTTAATTTTTACAACTATCACTAACTGTACTTATCACATGTTAATTTTTTTTTTTAAATTATTAATTATTAATTTTGAACAATGCCCATATAATCAATATCGACAGTACACTTGTCTCAATCTTGTTTAATATTGGATGACGCCCATAGAATCAATCTATATAGTACACTTGTCACGTTCTCATCCGTACATGAAAATGCATAGATGGTATTCCACCCCAAAATTCTAAGATATATATGCCTATCAACGTAACTATCAACATAACTAGATGTCCAACTACAAGATGCAAGAGTTTATTAGGAGTTTGGAGGATTTTATTAGGAGTTTGAACAAATTTATTAAGAGTTCAACTCTTACTTGGATGCACATTAGCTAGACTCCTATATGCCAAATGCACTTGGACTAAGCCTTAAGTGATTAGAGTTGAAGTTAAGCTAGTAGTTGTAGAACAATTGGAGTTAAGGTAATAGTTGTATGTAATATTTAAGCTAATAGGTATCCAATATAACTGTGATTAGAGTTGAAGTTAAGCTAATAGTTCTAGAATCATTGGATTTAAGCTAATAGGTGTATCTAATAATCGACGGAGTTAAGCCCATAGTTGTATCTAATAATCGAATAGTTGAAGATTAATTTAAAATTTTACAACTATCTAACTGTACTTATACTTGCTCATTCTTGCTCAATTTGGACAACATACTTGCTCATTCTGGTCAGTAGATGAAAAAGCATAAATGGTAGTCCACCCCAAAATTTTAAGATATATATGTTTATCATTGTAAATAATTAAAATGTTGTAATGGTACTTAATAATGATTTTTTTTATAATAAATACACAAAATTATGATTTAATATTATTGAAAATAGGCTCGATTGAGTTTGTTTTATGTGACTGAATTTTGCATATATCTAAAATATGCCTATGTGATTATGGGTTTACATTTATTTTGGCATTACTTTGTAGAATGAAGGATTTGGTTCACCGTGGAAACAATAATGGCCATGCTACTTCTGTTATGTCAAACAAATTATAAAGAAAAATGCAGTTATGGATTGTACTTTTCTTTGCATTCACAATAGTTTAATATTTGAGATTAGGGAGAAATAGAAGGCCCATTTGTTTATTTCGAGGAAGGACCTATGCTAATCCCCAACGAGAGCCACACTCGAAATCTTATGAAGCAACAGTGCATTCGATTGATCTCTTATTAATATAATAACATAAATGAAGATGTAGTCGAACGGGAAGTGGCTATACTTAAATCTCATTTGAAAAGGCAAGTAACATGTTTATGAATTTCTCACAGAATAGGAACATTATTATATACACATTATTATTTATAATTATAGTGATTTTTCTTTATATTATAATAATATTAAAATATTTATTTTTATTTAATAAAATTATTTAATAAAATTTAAAATAAATGATTAAGAAAAAAAGTTATTATTTTTTCCATACAACTTGTTGAAAATAAAAAAAAAGCAACTTTTTATAAAGATAATAGATATACGATTATATTATTGTTAATGTTAAATATAGATATTGAGATTTTATAACATTAAATTAAATTTTAATGTTAATGTTAATTTTTATGTCATTTTAGTAATATTAACTTAATATTTAATAGAAAATTAACATTTTATATTAATATTGATATTAAGTTAATGTTAAAATTGATGCAACACAATTTTTGATGGACATGTTAAATTCACACACCTAAAACTGATACGACAAAGCCTTTGATAAACATGCTCTCTCTCTCTCTCACACACACACTTGATTCCACACAATTTGAATTCTTTTGGAATAAAAAACACCTTTTAGAATAAAAAACACCAACCACTATTTAAAGTGTGATGTACATTTCCATCAATATGTACTTAACAAAATAAGATGTACCGCATACAATGAGTTAATGTGTTACTATAGTACTTTAAATTTAACATTTTCTTTTCTATTTTCTATAATGCTTGGTGATGATTATATCTACTTTACTTTCCTTTTTTTTTCGTTTTGATGTTCTTTATACATGTAGCTAGAGGAAGACTCCACTTATTCTACTTACCATTGTTTTCCAACTACAAACAAAAAATCACCTACCAAAATCCCATCACAATAAGCGATAAGTCAAAGTATCTCTGCATTGGCAATAAGGTTTAGAATAAGATAATATTGTTTATATATTTTACAGGAGGAACATATATATGAATATATGGCATTAAACACTTACCAATTAACAAGGAATCGTTGAACCTATAAATCAAAATAAAATTTAACTTATTCATAAGGAGGAGGTTTGGAGGAAAATTTGGAGATTTTTCTAGAGCCAAAATTTCCACATGGGGTGGCTAAGCGAAGGGGATCAAAATACAAACTTATTTTTCCAAACAACCATGAAAAATTAGAATTGTAATAGAACTCCCTTTTTTTAAAGGAATTTTTCATAATCAAATCAAGAGAATGCAAATGAATTAACATATTATTTCATACAAACTCTAATTCAAACATCATTAGACCAGTCAAAGGAAACCATGCAACAAAATCTTCATGTCATTCTTTTACTACAATTTTCACTTCATCACATATACTTGATTTCCCAACTTTTTTCCCTTCAGCGTACCATCACTGAACCATCACACCTTTGGGGGCAATAGCTATTATGTTTGAAAGTATATTAACAATCATAATTTTTGCATTCACCTCATATTAACAAACTCCATATGTGCTTACTGTGACAAACTCATGGTAAGTTTATTGTGAAAGTATATTAACAATCATAATTTTTGCATTCACCTCATATTAACAAACTCCATATGTGCTTACTGTGACAAACTCATGGTAAGTTTATTGTGACACATATTCTTTCACACACTAAGAGTAAGGTTATTATGATGTACCTAATGTATTGGTATAAGATATTCATCATGGAATATTATCAGTATTCTTAAATATTGTTTTTCAATACCAATAAAAATCACTTGATCTAATACACAATCATGATCTAACCAAGTTATAAGGCTAGGAAGATGTAAAATATAATTTGATACACAATAATGATATAAACTATATCCTAAAATGTGAAATACATAAGTTGGCGTAAAACATCATGATCGTATAAAGAGTCATCGACTAACACTCACTAATAGGAACTATGACCAATAGTTCTTGTCCATTATAGTTCATGAAATTATAGTTCATGGTTGTTCTTGTCCATCATAGTTCATGTCAACCATAGCTCCTGTTATTAGAGTTTGTGTTGGTCATGGTTCCTATCGTTTCGTGTTTTTACACCAGAGAACACGTTTTCCACAAATTAAATTGATTTAAGTTGATAGTAGTAAACTACTTTAAATTGGTTTATGTGAATATCCCTCAAATTCCTCAAGTTGAAATTGCAATTTCCAATCTTCTATCATTTCAAATTATAGTCTCCTTCATTTTATTGTTGAAAGTGCAAATTTGAAATTGCATTTTTTTATTATTAAACTTGTAATTTATAATTGCTTAAAATTACAATATACGATTGTTGAAATTAAAATAATTAAATTGTTGAAAGTGAAAATTTGTAGTTGTTGAAATTACAAATTGATTGCTAAAATGCAATTTATAATTCCTTAAATTCAAATATGTGATTCTCAAAACTATGGAAACTGTTGAAATTTTTTTTCTCAATGATAAAATTCAGTTTCTCATAAAAATTGCGTTTTATGTAATCCTCAAATTGTGTTTTATGATCATTGAAATGACAATGTATGGTCACTAAACTAGTGAGCAAATAATTGTTGAAATTTTGATTTATTATGAACAATTTTTTCAATTCCAAATTGAGCAAATAATTGTTGAACTGCAATTTAAGATGAACACATTTTTCAATTTATTGAATCCACCCAGTCACAAGTAATAAAGTACATTACTATGAATAATCATTCCATTCATCACAAGCTACAAAATAAAATAGACTACAAAATATACATAACCAATTTGACTTTAATTAGTGTTTTCAGAAATTGGCCTAAGTTTAATTAAGAAATCAAATTGTAATGGGTTTGTTAGATTTGAAGCAATTTTTATGAACAAAATGACCCAATATAACAAACTCATAACAATATTATCTGAAATTCACACAAAGATCCAATCTAACCAGCTTACAATCATTTTGTTAGCAAATGAGATTACATCTAAAGATGACACAAGGGATTGATTAAGTACTTAACCAGTTCACCTTTTGCAAAAACGTATTTTCAATCGTAATTTTTTCCTCTGCCTTTGTCTTTTAAACAAGAAACTTATTAACTTTTGGTTGTATTATATGAGAACAAACTTTTTTGATGAATTTGTTTATACTAGTGTGCACACAAATTTGTGATTTATTTGCATGTTTAACAACATAGAGACATATGGTATGATTGGATACCGAAATTTAGAAACAAATGTCGATTAAAATGTTGGTACTTGTAGACCAAACCAAATTGATTGTTTTGTTGATTATTTTGGCCTAGGTTGTAGTTTTTATTTAAAATATGTTGCATTCATACAACATATTTGTCTATGGAATATGGCTTTCCACTCTTTGAAGATATAAGGGATGTTTATTGATGATATCCTTGGTAGCAGTCACATTCTTCTTGAGACATGGAATTATTTTGTTTGATTGAAAGGGTGTGGGTTTTTTATGTACATATATTTAAACCTTCTTGATTGACCTAATGTTGTGGAGAAGGATGAAAATTTTGTTTCTTGATTTATTTTTAATTCAGAAGAATAATTCTATAGTAATAATAGAAAATCAAATTGCATTTAAAAAATACTAAAATCCTTATTACTTGTTTCATTTGAGTTTCTTTTGGCCTTTTGACCATGCCAAAAGAAATAACGTTGTACATGAGAGATGAGATATAGAGCTCTTGGGGTTCATTTTTGAACTAGTGTGGATATATTTGGACTAGGCTTTAGGTAGAAAATAAGGTCAAAAAATTGATTGTGTCACAAAAATTGTGTGCATTTCTTTAGAAGGGTATGAGAAGAGACAAAAATTTAATGGTTGCAATGGCTTTAGAGGTTTGTCGGTGGCAGTGGCAATGGACATGGGTACACAACAAATGGTAGGGGTTCGGTCCATGCATCACTAGCAATATATGTTAAAAAGGATAGTGAAGTGTGTGTGGAAGGTCGGACATTACACTACCTCATTTTTCTAAAGTGAAAGGTAGGTCACTAGGGGATGTTGCTAGCTCATCAAGCCCTAAAATTGTTAGCACTAGAGGCTTTTTTTCTTTGATAGCTCGTTTCATCACTATGGTTCTCAGTGTCTCATAGGTCCATTGATGTGCAATGTCGAGGGGATTCTTTGGAGGTGGGGAAGTTTGTTTCTTTTGGTTCTCTAAGGTACACAAAATGTGATACAAGGTCAAGTATATAACATGGATAAACTTTAATAGTCTATGTGTTTTTGGGATTTTTTTTTCCAAAACATCAATTTGACTTTAGTTTCCCCTTTTTATCCATTTCACCCTCCAACAACAACTTATCAACATATTATTACATTTTTTTTAGAACAATTACTCGTTTATTGAATTGATAAGAAATACAAATATAGGTTGATATAACCATAATGATACACGAGTTAAATTGATTTACCATTTTTGTTATGAGAATGAACGTTCGATGAAGACCACCAATGTATTGCCAACATTGTTTATACGTCTTTTTTATTTCATATTTTTATGATGATTATTTTTTAATTTTGAACTAGCATATCAATTTTTATGTACTGATTGGTATTAGTAAGTTAACAGATCATGCTAGTTTTTTATTTTCTTTTTACTTTTTTAGATAAATGAGGTGAGTGAGTTTTCCCATCATAGAAGTAGACCATTTGATCGATGAAACTAAAATGGTTTCTTGAGTGAGTTAGGGGAAGGTTGGGTAGCTCCTTTGTCAGAAAAGAGCATAGCACCTTATTCATCCATACACATTGCCTTCTTGACCCAATACCCATAGCTCATTTTGTTGGGGGTGAGGCAGGACACCAGATGGTCTCAGTCCTCAAAATACCAAGGACAAATGTTATATAGCTATATACAAATACTGTTAAAGAAAGAGCCCCATACTGTAAGTCAAATTAAATCCAAATTTAGAAATATTTTTTCCTCTCATTAGAAACTGAACTAGTAATTCTGCTTCTCCTGCACCTAGCCTCGGGCTCTCAATATGGTCCTTATGTTCCCATATTCCCTGCTTCTTATGCTCGCTGGAATGCATCTGGTCTCCGGAGTAAAGAGAGAGGGAAGTCGATTCTGATATGTATTCTCTTTTGGGAAACTTAGTTAGAAAAACATTTGGAGATATAATTCTCATTAATAACTCATTGATGTTATGGGTTTGCAATTGTTATTTATGAATATAAAAAAAAAAAATCATTTTCAACATATCATTTTTTAATGTCATGTTTTAGTAATTTATGCTTACAATCTATTGTAAGTATGAATTATAAATAGTTATAAGATTATATTCATGTGCATTTTAAAAATTAAAAATAATTATAAGATTATATTTGTGTGTTTTGAAGAATTTGGGAAACCCAAATATGCATGTGTGCTTTTTAATGAATTAAAAAAAATACTTTTGAGTACAATATATCGATAGTATATGGCACATTCTTATTCACCCATGTTCATTTCTTTTTTCTTAATTGGTTAAGTTTAATATTTAGAATTTAAATAATGACATTTTTTTTAGTTATATTGATTTTTATTTATTTGTTATTTTTTGTCTAATTTCAAAAATTTAAGGTGGTCATCTATGAATCTATATTTTAAGCTTGTAAAACTTATGATGAAAAATAATCTAATGTTTATTTATAATTTTTCTCATATTTTGGAGTTTTATATGAGCTATTATTGACTGATGGATTTAAGAAAATATTTATCTTGGTAAGTTTCACCCAGGTGGAAGGAACTTGTACTTTTCGACTTTGAAAACTTCAAATTGAGTCACTATTGTTTATTTATGTGATTCATAAGAGAAAAGTTTTGTTTCTCCTCTTCTTTTGACTTTTATATAGTAATCAAGATGTTAAAAGTTTATTTTTATTTTTATATAGTAATCAAGATGTTAAATGTTTATGTAAAATATAGCATGATGTTATTAAATCCATTGGAAATTGTGAGGATGAAGCAAATAAATATAATGGTCATGGTTATTACAAAGAGGATAATTCTAATGATGATGGAAATTATAAAGAAGAGTGGGCGTGTCTAGAAATTCTTTGTCATGTTTTGTTAAGGGAACATTACTATTTTGAGGTTTCATTGGCTTAATTAAGCCAAAAATGCCTATTTAGATGTGTGTGGATTTTATAAAATTTTACTAGGTATCTAACATCCTGAAGAACATTAAATTATGTGTGTGGCAACATAATTCTAATGTATATGCATGTCTCATGGACCAACATGGTTTTTTTTGTTGCACATTCTATTGGGGCTAATTAGTTGATAATGCTCATAAATGAGAATGATTTATGTAGGTCCTCTAAAATTCTATTTATAGTCTTGAGTCCATAAACAATAATAATAATTAGATTTGTTATCATTTATATATAATTTTTTCTTATTAAAGATTATTATCGTGAAGTGTTACATAGTTTTTTCAATATTATCTATATCCTCACCAAATTAGAATGATTACTAATTATATTAATAATTTGTATCAAGTTATTAATATTTAAAAATAGTATTTAAGAGTTGAGATAGATTTTATGGCTTGTTTATTAAACATAATGATCAACCTTAAATTCATTGAAAATAAAATTAATTTTTCAAAATTAGAAATGCAAATAAAATATCCAAATTCTTAAAAACATTATCATTGACATTATAATTATTATAATTTTAATGGTTATTCATGATGTTTGGAAAAGAATGGGCTAAAAAACTATGATACAAATTTCCCATTCATTTCCATGAACAAAACTATGAGAGGTATGATGTCTGTATTATGCCAAAAACTATGAGAGGTGTGATGTCTATATTATACTAGAAATAGATACATTTATTGTGGTTATACTCAAATAGCTAGTTTGTCACCAAAATTTTCAGACTTGTTTTTTATCTTTTTTATCTTTTCAATTCATAATAGCAAAATTCATAATTAAATTTGGGATATTAAATTTAGTTAAAAAATTATAATTTTTATTTTATTTTTTTACAATAGTATTTTTATATCTAATTTTTTAATAAAAATATAATATCCCTTTTATTTATATTTAAATGCATTTTTATTACTTAAAAATAAAAATAAAATACCTACATATATTTTTATTACTTAAAAATAAGGTACCTAAATAGATTGTAAAAATAAGGGTAAGGTTATATGCACATATCTTGGATGTTCATTAAAATTGTGTTAATATAAGCTAAATAAAATGGACACAAAATTTGTGAGTCATCATTTTATCCTAAATTTGTTAGTCATCATTTTATCCATCCATTTCGAATAGAAAAAGACTAAACAGAAAATTTGTGAGTTATTATTTTATTGTATCTCGATTGAATTTTTAAGATTTTATAAATGTGTTTTTTTTTTAATTTATTTAAATCAGTTATCATTCGATTTGTCAATTCAAACGAGAGTGACTGCCCTCTTGACAACCCTTCTTACCCATTTTATTCAATTTATCAATTCTTTTTTTTTTCCAAGGAAAAAATTCGTAAATATATTATTCACTTTCAGTAGATGGTCCGTTAGGTCCATTGTACAAAATAAGCCAACTAAAAGTTGTCATTACATCGATATTTGCCTCAAAAAGAGTACACAATATCTAAACAGATCATAAGATAACCAACTGTTTAAAGTTGTTATAACAATCATAAAAATACCTCATAAAAAGCATTTCAGTTCATCAATCAAAAACAAGTCTGATCATTGCAGACTTTTTTTCATCATTCCTGATAAATCAGGTCAGATATGAGAAAAAAATATAGATGGTGATCATAAGCATTGTAACCCAGAGCATCACTAGCTGGCTAAATAGACTCTGAAAGCATGTCCAAGCCATCCAATGAGAAATATCCAGCTGATAAAAATAAGAGTCCTATATAGCCCACAGGTGAATATAAGAGTCCTATATAGCCCACAGGTCATGCTCTCGGAAATATGCGTATAATCACCTATGAAACATAAATCAGCCATAGCATCATATATCCATAGTATCCATCATAGTCCATCATGAGATCCATCATAGTTCAGCAAGATCCATCATCCATAATCAGCCGTAGCATCATATATCCATAGTATCCATCATAGTCCATCATAAGATCTATCATAGTATCAGCAAGATATCCATCATCCATAATCATAGTTCAAAAAAAACCAGCAAAAAACCAGAAAGGCCCAAGCAAATAGCCTCCATTCCAGCATGTAAATCATAAAGCCTCCCATGAAATACATGCTCATATAACCTGTTTAAAA
>LPNX010867027.1:89491-127259 GCA_001517045.1 Pseudotsuga menziesii
AGTGCTTCATATTCCGAAAGCCTGGATCCAGGCAACCCTCATCAGAAAACGGAGCTAATGAAACTCGAAACCCATACCGTAAAAGTGCAAATGCCGTTCATCAATATACTCCGACTGTGAAATGGTGCAACGCCTCCCGCAACCCAACAGATGAAACAATAACCAAAGACTAACTCGTATCCAAAAACATAATCCCATGCATTGATTACAAAGAATAACGTGGCAGATAAACAATCCAATGATTTAAATCATCGGAAGTACACTAAAGAGCTATTAATCTGAACAACGTGCGAACAATTATACACAGTAGACATCTGGATCATAAATGGTCAAATCAAGGTATTGTGCACTAATTCACCATTAATATTATATAATAACCTTCGTAAACCGTAGCCATGCTCCAAGATATCCTTCCAAGAAGTCCTTTGCTCCAAGATATCCTTCCAAGAAACCTTATGTTAACCGTCGCCTTGCTCCAAGATAGTCGCCTTGCTCCAGTTTCCTCCAAGATAGTCGTCAAAGCTTCAAACTTCTATGCTGCTACAACAAAATTCGCATTTTGATCATTCAAAGAAGATTGCCATAACCCTCATGTCCAAGAAGGAGCAGGACAAGCGTTCACCAAATCGCCCCCGACTCGCCGGAATCCGGCAGATCAATTTCGCTGTAAATCATACTTTCAAGGAATTAAATCGTAATTTTAATCATTTGGGTAGTTTTAAAATGCCCGATTTAGTATAGAAAAAGCTAATAAAATTAGTAGAATTCCAAAATAATGAAATAAACAATTTCACAGCAAACATTTAATTGATTTTAATTAAAAATCGGCCGGAAAAACGGGGCGATTTCAATTTATCAATTCAAACGTGAGTGAGTGCCCTCGTGACAACCCTTCTTAACCATTTTATTCAATTTATCAATTCAAAAGAATGTGACTAACCTCCCAGCAACCACCTTGTTTTCGAAGATATTCTTGTTTTCCGGATTTCCATAGTCACATCAAAAATGATTTTAGTAATTCAAGATATTCCATAGTCACATCAAAAATGATTTTAGTAATTCAAGATACTTGCATATATTTGTTTCTTGAAATGGAAATGGAGTAAAGTATACTCAAGTATTAATTGCATAATGGTTGGTCGGAAATTGATATTTTAAGTTTGCGATCATAACGTGTAAAGTTATGATCATTTAAAATAATCGCATGAAATGGTCACATTATTCCAATAAGACATCATATAGAGGAGAAATATCATGGAAATGGAGTAAAGTATACTCAATTATTAGTTGCAGAATGGATGGTAGTAAATCGATATTTTAAGTTTGATCATAACGTGGAGAGTTAGAATAATTTAAAACAAGAGCCACCTCTAGGTGGCAATGTCCTCGACGTTGTTAATAGCTTTTACAAAATCGAAGAAAACTAAGACAAAGAGTCTTTTATTGGGCCTAAGCTTAAAGAGCCCAATATATCAGTTTGTATAGATACCTCTAGTTCTGTAAGATTACATCATTCCCCTCAATTCATGATTCATGATTGCAGAGTTAAGTTTAAGATGTGAAAAGTCTTGGCAATGTACAACCTTCTTGTGGATAAACTAGATTGGCTCTTGTGGTTAAACTAAATTGGCATTTTACTACCTTTTTGTGGTTAAACTAGATTAGGAAAGCCTATAATTGCATATGTAAAACTTACATGTTGTGTTCGATAACATATATAATTAACTCTGTACAAACACAATTCTTTTAATGATATTAGTATTGGTGTATTGTTGAAGTTTGATAAAGTAAAACTCAAAAGTAGGTAATGGACTTGAACTTTATCAAAGCTACAGGATATTAAAAACTCTACAACATCTATGCATTCAAAACTATGAAGTTTACATCAGTTACATCACTTATACACATATTTTAATTCTATGTTTATAAAAAAATTAAATATGTACTAAGAATGCATTTATAAACTCTACATCATTTATGGATTAAAAACTATGAAGTGAACATCACTTATAGGCATATTCTAATTCTATATTTAAAATTTATAATAAAAAAAATACTACTCTAGAATGAAAGCAAAACATGACGAATAAAGATCAACACACTTTGTCATATAAATAGGAAGAAAGCAAAACATATTGCCATTGTAATTTAATTTTACCTAAGATTTGATAAAAAAAAGAAATTAGAGTTATTTGCAAAATATCGAAATAGGTAAATAATCAATCTGAGCCAAGATTAATTATTAGTATCAATTAAATTTAATATGTTATAGATTTAATCCACACATTAGACAATGGTGAAGAATTTATCATCATTTATTGCATTTTATGTTTCTTCCATATTTTCAAGGGAGCTAAGTCTCACCAACCCAATTGGAAATCGATGGTCCTTTTAGTAGAAACGATGTCCTCAGATGAGTTAGTCATGGGTACGTACCACTCAAAATAGGTCGAGATACCAATGGAACCCTTTTTCTTTCTTTGCAAGTATGTTCAAAGAGATCAAAGAAAAAACATGGTATTTCAAACGAGTCTTTAAAGTCCCAATAACATGAGTGGCCTTTGGAACAATAAAACAAAGTATGGGATATATAACCTGCAACTTCTATCGGTAAATCTCTACCATTGTTGCATGAGATAATAGAAAATGATGACCAACGATGTATGGTTCCACCGTGGAGTTGCCATCACTATAGTTTCCCATGAAGCCAAAGGGATAAGAAAATATGCTAGGAGGCCAGTAACCGAAATCATAATCAAAACTGGTAAATGCATTGGCTTCATTAAAAGTTGTATAAACCTATAAAACTAGAACTACCATGGGAGATTTAGTACTACAATGTCAAAACCTAATATTTCACAAGGTTCTTGTGCATCGTTTAAATCTTCACACATTGTATTAGGATATAACCCAATACCTCTCAACAAAAAAAGGGATGGAAGTAGAAAAAATTCATTGCAACATAATTCAAGTTAGTCAATGGTTTAGAACATAAAATTTCGATTAAAAATAAGATTAGAAACATAACTGATATAGAGAAAAAAATGGTAATGTGGATGAGAAGGATGAGAGCAGAATATGTGTTTTTGTGGAGGGAACAAATTTGATGGCTGAAATGGAAAGTGGCAATGTTATACCCATGGCATATTTGTTGAAGGTTGTTTTACATGTGTAGGTGTTTATCCATGGGTGTAATGAACATAATTGTTTAAATATGTCAAGCCATTTGTTTCAGTTTTGCAATTATCCTTGTCATTGATTAAACACCCATTAAAATTCATAGTTTCATAGGAGACATTCCTATCATGGTAAAAAAGACAAAAACACGATGGTAACAAATTAAAAAAAAATCGACTTAACTACAAAATCATTCCAATTGGATTACAAACAAAACCATATTTTAAAAAAAATTGAATGCAACAATGTATAAGGTAACATCCATTATAACATCTAAATTTCTTTTGAGCTACTCTTGTATTAAATATAATACAAACCTGTATTCCAAAGAGCTACTATTGTATTAAATATAATCCGAACTCGTATTCCAAAGATAAGATAAATGTCTAATATTTTGTGAAAAAATATTTTTGGAAAAAAGACTTTCAACATTAAACATTTTCTAGCATTTAAAGTAGTTTGCACAAAATGGGGTTTACATGTTAAAACCCATAAAATATTATTTGGAAAAAATAAAGTGAAATTCAATTATAAGTTATACCACTACGTACATAGCAATTATATTAATTTTCTTCAAATACATTTTAGAAGAATGTCAGGACTCGAGGAAACTCGGATAAACCTTTGGATTAAAGGAGTTAAGGACTGGATAGTTGAGACTTAATTAAATCTCCCTTAGCCTGCTCAGTCCAAAAGTAGGGAAACTTTTCAGGCTTGTTTTGGCTGCTTTCCAAAATATTAGATTTGGCAGATCACAAATTTTATCTAGTACATCAGTTAAAATAATCGAGTGTTTATGCCATAATAAAATAAATCCATGAGTAGAGAAGAAATAAACAAGAAAGCACATTTCCATTTGATTCACCTCAATGGACGATCAAGCACATTTCCATTTGATTCATCTCCAGTTCCTATATTCTATGATTATATAGAAGACAAACTTGCGACCAACTACACAATAACACACATAATAAATTTAGGATTCCTTCACGAGTTTTGAACCAAATATACAGCAAAAGCCTAAATCATCATGCACCAATCATACAGATGACAGATTATCATCTTCTTTAACCTATGAATTCTCTACATGAAATTGCCCATACAGATGGTGATTGCCATCTATAGGTTTGTCTAATAAAAATATGACTCCAGGTAGCTGTTTGTAAGAGTGGTCCTATAATAATATGATTCGGGGGCTAATAGAATTAGGAGTCCTTGTAGAACAGAGCTAGAGAAAGTACCTTGATGAGATATCCATTCGTAATAACTCAACTTTTGTTATGCTCCAAAATACCATATTGAATTATCATATTTCGAAACTATCTCTGGGACTGCATAATCAACCGAAATATTATTATATGGGGAGACAAATTTACTGGCTCCGTTCATTTCCTGGCACTGATGTATAAAAGCTTGATCATAGACCTTGCTTTGATCAAGGTTTAAGCCCTCTCTCATTACCAGCAGCATGTTTGAACCAAAATCATTGCTATTGTTTCCAGCAACAAGTCCTTGCCCAAAGAAGTTATTATCAGGTGTAATTTTGAAAATTTCCCCAGCAGGGTGCATGTTCACTTCAAGCTAACTGTGATTATTCATCATCTTCAGGTTCCCAAGTGTTGCTGTCTTATTCGGATGCAACTCGCCATCATATAAAGCAAGTAATTCATTGATAGGTCTTTGATTACTAGTTGGAATTTCCGAACTTGTGGTGCTAAGAGGATTAAGATTCACATTACCATTGGATGTCATCTGTCCTTCCTTCTCAGATGAAAAAATACTTACCTTCCCTTGAACTTGTAGCTGGTTAGACTACCCAGTAGACATACGAAACAAGGATTTACTCTCTTGAGGTTCTGGTCTCCGAAATCCCATGCCTTGCAAATCTGTTCTATATGCACGAGTAGACTGATGCATAATGATCTCATGACAAAAGCTACCATCCTTGCCATTCATTCTTTCCCTTTCTTCCTCGACCTGATCCAGGACAGGAAGGCCCATGGTAAGCTCTTAAGTATGTCTGCTTGTTGATCAAGTCTGTATATATATTTTAGATTTTCTTCACGGGGTTAATAAGGTTAATCTAACAAGTTTATAGTAAGAATTCATTTAAAATAATGAATAAAATCAATGTAAAAAACTGGACAGAATAAGAATCAAACACAGAAGCCCCTGTCTGCCATTTCAAATCTATGCATTGGCTGCATGCAAAGTCGTGGCAGCACAAAAAAAATGCTAGCAAAGAGATGCATATAAATATCCACATGACCACTGCAAAAGTACAGCTCCATGAACCAATGCATTTTAATACTAAATTTAAATGATGCAGTAATTTTTTTATCGAGCGAACTGTTGAAGCATAGTTCATTTTATTTTGCAGAAACTAATACCATAGTGTGTCAAAATACCGTATCATAGAACAGAATGATAGGTTTTCAAAATTTGCAAGATCACTGGAGATATCAATAAATCACTTGAGATCACCACCATAAATTGATCATTATTGCCAGAAATTATTACATTATATTGTTTTATTCTACCCCTATTTTGAGGACACTATTCAAACATGGAAGAGAAGAATGATGTCACTATATCATCGAATCAAGCATTGATTGCGCAAAGCTCCAAACTTGCTACCAGCCTGCTTCATGTGCCGCAGATTACCAGAAATTAACAGAACACAATCACTGATTGTGAACCAAGCATCGTGAAACATTGAAGACAACCAACGAATTCACAAGATTTTAGTTGCCATGACTTTACCAGATCTCAGTTAAACTTCTTCTAACATATTACCAAGAAACGTTCACTCCATCCGCCATATTGAAAGAGGGAAACGGTTGAAGTCTTCATTTCATACAAAGACTGTCCACCACGTCAACAGAGAATACAGACTCAAAGTTTGATTTTGATTTTGTTTGATTTGATTTTTCATCTTAGTCATTATTTTTAGGTTTCTTAAATAAATTATTTGTTTTGCAGAGTTCTAAAAGAAGGATCTGGATTCTCATCACCACAGAATTCGAGTTTCAAGAGAAAGTAAAAGAATATATTCAGATATCATCAACATAAAAGAGGGACTAAGACCCAATTCATCTCATCTAAAATACAAAGAAAATGACAAAACCTAGTTCATTTCACTGAAAATGCAGAGCAACGGACATAGACATAGTTCATTTGGCTTAAGATACAAACCAAAGGACATAGACCTAGTTTATTTTATTGGAAATGCAAAGCAACATATATAGTCAATTCGTTTAATTGAAAATGCAAAGCAAGTGACATAGACCTAGTTCACGTTAAATACAGGTACTTGATTCATTTCAGGTTCATTTCATTGACAATGCAAAGAAAATAACAGAAACACACTTCTTTTAAAAAATACAAAGAAAATAGTCGCGTACAATGAGCAAACCTGGACTTTGGGAGAAATGATCAGAAGCAGTCGTATCCTCGCCCCTACATCCCCTACATCCCTGCGATACACAGCGGGACTCGATCATTGACAGTGGCATCTCTAATCAAATATTGGGCCACAACATGTATTATATTGACTCTAGTCACCACCAACTCCCTCTGCACAGTGGTGTTGTAGTAGGAGGGTTGTGCCATCCTTCAATTCCGATACATATCATCTTACCCATATGCTTCCACTATTTCATAAGGCAGTTATTTTTTCACTATGCTAAACCATTTAATGAGCTCGTGTTTCAATAAGCAAGATTTCCAGGTGTCCAATCTTCCATCCATTCTATTCTTTCAGCGATGCTTTGCCATATATTAAAAAAATAACTAACACTATAACAACAGTGTTCCCACCGTAATTTCATCCACATAGGGTAGGATGTAATTCGATTATATGTATGTCAAGGAGAGCACCAATGGCTCCCATGGCCTAGGCCATTTCAGATCATAATCTTAGTTTTTTGTTGTGAGATTTTTTTAATCTTCCAGATATAGATTTAAACTGATCACCTGTTTTTTTTTTAATTTTATTTATTTTAGTTGAATGGATATTACACATTAGGCAGTCCCTTTTCACTAGTTTGTTTTAAATAAAAGCTCAAAATTTATATCGTTTATATACATTAATGCTTTTCACATGGATACTTTAGTCTTAGTCTTCTTGGAGATCATAGAGATTTATATACATTGATGCTTGATTTATGTACATTGATGCTTTTCAGGTGGATACTTTAGTCTTAGTTTTTTTGAAGATCATTAAAAACTGTTAAAAAAATACAATTATTAAAAAAATACAACTAATACTTTGTTCAAATATCCATTAATAGTATTTTATATATTCAAAATTGAGATGCTCTAAATCTATATCTATAGGTCTGTATATTTCATCAAATATCCACTAATGGTATTTTTTACATTAATAGCTTTTTATATATTCTCTAATGGTATTTTATACACTAATAGTTTTTTATATATTCAAAATTGAGATGCTCTAAATATATAGATCTGTATATTTCATCGAATATCCACTAATGGTATTTTATACACTAGTATTTTATACACTAGTACCTTACCGGCATTGAGTGAAAAAACCCCTGGCATTGAGTATCGGCATCTATACCTACCTACCTGGATTGCCTATTGTAAAATCAAATATGTCAATATGAAAAATAGTCCTGGCATTGAGTGAATCAAGTGGATTTCCTGCATCACTAGCGGTTCTAAAGATCTACGGCAAGTTCTCCTGGCATCGACTAGCATTAAGTGTCACCTCCAGGGATCTACACTTGGCATTGATTCCTGGCATAAATTGAGTCACAACCAGTCATCGAGTGGATCATCATCTGGCAATAATAGAGAAACTGGGAGGGTCTATTTAAGTAAGGATAAAATCCATTTTGGATGTTTGATGAGGGACGGAGTTGCCCGACCAAAGGGAGAGGGTTATCTTCTCCTCTAATTCCTATTAATTATATATGAGAGATTATGGAAATGAAATCCTTAACTCTATGGCTAGTAGTGCTTAGTCTACAGCTAAAAGCAATATTTATGACATTAGATACCCACATTTGTACGTTTCACTTTGCTATTGATAGCCTGAATCGATAATGATGTATCCCGGGACGCTCCAGTAGATTCCAGATAGTCATCGCATACATCTTATCCCTTGTCTCAAATAGAATCCGATTCATACACCGACCGCTCTGCCATCCCTTAATTCGGAGCTCTCTCTCCCTACCCCGCCTGCTATCTATATTATTGTACTATACCTTATCCTCCCCCTCAGCTTCTAGGTTTCACTATTATATTAGACTCTTATTATCCCTCTCAGAGAACTTACCATAGCTGATATACTCCTTCTTGGCATAGTTCTATATACCCCTCCTCCTGTAAGACCATACCCTCTCCTGATCAGGCCCCTACCATCAATCCCGATCATGATACTCTATTTTCTTCCTCAATATTGGTCCTTCATCTCTGAACTCTTGGATTACCTTGAAACTATTGGATTACCTTGATATGATTACTTGATACTAGATTTGTATAGTTCATGCCTGTAATTGATTACGTTTGTAGACAAACTTTATAAAGCATAGGTTCAATTCACAAGTCAAATTGAGATGATAGGATAGATCCATAAGTCAAAGACTTTATGTGGGGCTTTGAGTAATAGTGGATTATGGAAGACCTCCTCTGCTAGCACACAAAAAATGTAAAGTTTGATTATGGTAGTATTTTTGTGCTTGACTGCATGTGCTATTTCTGATGGGTGGTTGTTTTTACCATAAATCATGATTGTGAATGGAGGAGGAAACATAAAAATTTGTTTCAAAGCATCTGACATTCCAGAGGTATCAGTGGGTGGATATATGTTCTCAGAATCTCCCACTTTGGCTTGAGACATGCTTGCTTTAACTGCAACAAAGGCTATCTGAAGAGCGCCGAAGGATGGCACACAATTGCGAGTTAATCCTTAAAGCTTGAAGTCAGATATTCATACCACTTTTTAATTGCTTTAACTTGATGAAAGAGGGACATTTGTTGCTGCATTATGAGATGGGAGATATTGTCTAAATTGAGTGCCTGGTGCCTGAGAAGAGAACAAGCTTGAAGTTAGATATTCATACCACTTTTTAATTGCTTTAACTTGATGAAAGAGGGACATTTGTTGCTGCATTATGAGATGGGAGATATTGTCTAAATTGAGTGCCAAGTGCTTGAGAAGAGATCGAGGTGGAATATCTTGTCTATGTTGATCTGCCAACTTCATTATTCAATTCTATAGGTGACTATAGAATGCTTGGAAGATAAACTATGATTATCAAGAATATGAGAAACAGAAAGATAAAATGTGATTATCAAGAATATGAGAAACATAAATGGAGTATATAATCTATAGCTTTGCTTGAAAGATAAATTGTGATTATTAAGAATACGAGAAACATAAATTTGGAATATATGAACCTTCAGTATAGAAATATAACTCTCATGGAAGCTATATAAGGGATATTTCAAACTTATTACAGTAATAGATAGAAGGATCTTACTCTTATTCAAAAAGAAAAGTCCTATAAATTCATGTTAAGTGTAAATTTATTATATATTGAAAAATATATATAAACCTTCCGTATAGAAATATAATTGCTCTCATCGAAGCAATATATGGGATATTTAAAACTTATTAAGTAACAGAAGGATCTTACTCTTATTCAAAAAGAAAAGTACTATAAATTCATGTTAAGTGTAAATTTATTATATATTGAAAATATACAAACCTTCAGTATAGAAATATAATTGCTCTCATGGAAGCTATATATGGGATACTTAAAACTTATTAAAGTGATAGAAGAATCTTACTGTAATTCAAAAAGAAAAAGTACTATAAATTCATGTTAAGTGTGAATTTATTATACATGAAAAAATATAATAAAAATTTAAGAAATGCAAATCTCTTTTATTTATATGTATATATTTATATTTATTTATTTTTTATCAACTTTTTATAAAATTTAACAACAAAATATGTCAATTTGAAGAAGGTAGGTAATCCTTTGTCCAACATAAATATGTGAGAGTAGAAATTCCATTTGAATGTGTTTAATGAATTTAGGGAAAAAACTCAAACTAAAAAAGGTAGGTTATACCTGTCTAGGGCAATGGATATGCCTTCCGCTGCAACCCACAAACAACATACTTGAGGTTACTAAACTGTAGCAAAGTGCATATATTATATTGTCAACTAAACAAACTTGAGGGAAAGGAAAATTATCACTTATTGTACCTATAGCTTGGGAGAATTGTGATAAAAAAATCCACTGCAACCCTAGCTATGTAAGGGTAGACTAAAAAACAACCTTCATATAAGAAAGGGTTATGATGAAGGTCACCAAAAATATACAATCATAGTGTCAACAAAAAATTATAATGCCTTTCATTGTCAAAGAGTTTGAGCAATAAAAAACGTCAACTCAATAGAGATTTGACTTCCTACTTGGGATTTGTTGATGAACCAAGCCGAGCTGAAGATAAAGGAGTAAGAAATATTAGCACTACTCTTTTCTAGACAAACCGTATACCTTCCATCAAGCTGAGACCTTCACGAGTTAGGAGGTCACCAGAAATTTGCAATCATACTGTCAACAAAAAATTATAATGCCTTTCATTGTTAAAGAGTTTGAGCAAATAAAAAAACCTTAACTCAATAGGGATTTGACTTGCTAATTAGGATTTATTGATGAACAAAGCCGAGCGGAAGATAAAAGATTAAGAAATATTAGCGCGGCTCCTTTCTAGACAAACCATATACCTGCCATCAAGTTGAGACCTTTGAGAGTTAGGAATTTGATAGAAGGAGTTAGATATTAAATTTTATCCTAAAATTTCTAGAAAAATAAACATATTATAAATCACTATGCAACAATTCTTATACCTGTATAAGCCATTAGAATTCATGCTTTAAGTTAAAATATTTGCTATCTAAAGGATGTTATAAGTACGATTTATATTTCCAGAAATCCTACAAATTTACCACAAATATTTTCCACTTAACACGAGGTTGCATAAATTTCTCCAGGAATCTTCCTCACACCATGCAAAGGAAAAACACTGCAGTAATGATACTTTTTCATGTTTCAAAGTTCCAAGACCAAGGAATGAGTAAAGGCTATGGCAATATTATCATATACAATAAATGTAAAAGAGGAAGACACAACAAAATGCTTAGATAATTGGAGCATTCTATGGCAGAGATAAAAGCTTTAGAGGTAGTCATAAACATGATCACCCACTTGCATGCTACTGCCGGTCATGGAATAGCCTGTCCACCCACCACTAGTAAAACTACACATATATATTAGATTCATAGTTCACTATGCCACGGAATAACAAGAATGTAATAAATACAACAAGAAAAATGACATGAATGAATGAAGAATTTGCATAACCAATTTATTCTAAGACGCCCGACAGCAGGTTCTGACACAAAGCTATACAATTAATTGATCAGTACTCGTTAATAAATAGGAGCATTCATCCTTTGGTGGAATGACTTACGAGAGTGGCGAGGGGCTGGAGGACGTTGCAGGTATTCGGATGATCTGCCGCTCTGTCCAGCACCTCCTCCTCCTCTTTCCGTCTGAGCCCTTCACGGCGGCTGTGGCAGTGGAAGTGGCATTGATTAAGTGGTGTATCCTCTTGAGAGTCAGCATTCATGGATGATAAAGATTGATCTACCGTTTGCTGTATGGCCAGGAATCGACATTGGGGAGACATTCTTTCCAATTCCTCTCAACATCTTTGTCATGGTTGGTCTCTTGGCTGCTTAAGAAATAAAATCTATAACCAAAATCAGTTCTCCATACAAAATTTATGGCACAATAATACAGATTCAATATACACATTAATATTGTTATTATCCTGCAGGGCTGATTCCCTGGCCAATATGCCATAAATCTTGGCTCTCTTAGGTATTTCCCAGATTCGACCCGCTCTATTGTTCGTAAGGGAAACTAGACCAGAACGATGCAACAAATTGCATTGTTGTTGTTGCTGTTGAAACCACAGAGGGGTCTCTTTGTTATCTCCATGAGCTGTAGAGAATTTATGATATTTTCCATGATAAAATTTGAGGATTGGGTAGCAGAATGCTCTGCCGTGGAAGAAAGAAACATATGCCATGCATGCAAGCTTCTGAGTCTCCACGTCCCAACTAAACACAATAATTTACAGCCATCATGGAGCTTTATTAAAAGCATACATTCGAAAATGTGATCGTGGCCTCACCTTAGACAGCCACGGGTCTGTTGAACCTGAATGCAGGACAATCCAGGATGATAGCCATAGCAGTTCAGTTGCATTTAAGTAGGATGTAAGAGAATGTCAGGTGCAGAAATAAAAAGTTGTTTGAACAATAAGAGGTGACATCCATAGCAATCAATGCGTGCTTACGCAAGCTTGCTGACGGGTCTTGGGGCACGAAGTCCCACTCCTACGTCACCTATATAAACCAATGAAAAAACAAGATAAATCAAAATTTAAATAATTCCCCCAAAAAAATTGATACAAACTATAGCAAAAGTAATTCCATTTACAAACTAATATTTATTGTAAATGGATACACTTTATGAAAATTAGTTGTAAATGGATTATATCCTTTTATATCATATATTTATGAAAAACATATTGTATTACAATAAATAAACATGAATAAAAAATATTCTTTTAAGAGTGGTTATTTACATTTTCTAAATTTGATTTTGTATTTTCTAAATTTGATTGTGCATTTTAGAAAGCAATAGTCTAAATGTTAGAAGTTTTCAACATTTTTAGTTTTTTTGTTGGCTTGTTTAAGCTAGAATTTTTAGATTAATTATTGAAAAAATATGTAATAGTTGTTAAAGTTGTATAATGTTGGTGTTCTAGGGGCATTTGAATATACTTATGCATTCAAAAACATGATCTAGGTACTTCAAAATTCATATTTTTGCAAATAAATTTAACCAAATTCCCATGAAAAATAAAACCAAAACTTCTAACAAATAAACTACTCATTTTAAAAATAGAATTTTATATGATATTCATTATTAATTTTTAAATTTTGTTTTAAATTTTGAAAATCCAAATATTGTATTTTTGTATTCTAATATTACTTTTACTTCAACTTGAACTATCATATTTAAAAACACTTAAAATAAAATAAATATTTAACTTATAAACTTAACTTAATTACAAAATTCATTAAACTACAATGTTAATCTATCTAATCATTCCATGTGATAAGGTATAAAGTTTAGTTCTCATTCACTCATATTTAAATCCCATGAGACCTTGATGATACTTTGTACAAAAGGTTATATATATAAGACCCATAGCTCATTCTCCTAATTATACACATTTAAGCCATTATATAATTTATTATAAAAAAACTAATTAGAGAATTTATTATAAAAGAACTAACCATACAAGCATGCAAAACCTATCACTATAATAGTAAATTAACTGAGAATAAAACAAGGCTGATCCGGATAAAGGTGAGCTCTACTGACCATAAGTATGTCATACTTAGTAAAACATCAAGTCTAAAAGGAATGGGAATATATATAAATGAAGAACTCATTCCAAAAGATCAAGCATAATTAAGAAATGAGGTTCAAAAGGTAAAAGAAGCTAGGAAGGAAGGAAAATGGGAGATAATAAGAAATAGAAAATTCACTATTTGAGATAGAAACAAAAAAGATAGTAATAAATAGAAATTCAACATGCTCTGGATTGTTTCTTGGAACTGTCAAGGCCTTCCATTTAACAAAGGCCCCAAGCTAAGTTGGATCTCGGATGAAGTTGATATCATATTATTAGTTTAAACTTGGGAGAACAAAGAATCTAAGGTCCCTAACGTAGATGGATTTGTACTATGGTCAATCTAGAACTACGATTTTGAAGTAAGGGTTGGAAACCTGTGATTTTTTTATTTGAGATACGATTTGAATTGAGGCTTGACGACCTGGAGATCAACGATTGAAGGCTCTGCGATTTGAACTGAGGCTCTGCAAATTGGAGATCGTGACCTGCGATTTAAACTGATATTTGAACTAAGACTCTATGATTTGGATATCGATGATCTACATTTTGATATGAAGCTCTTTGATTTGGAGATCGATGAATGGAGATTTGAAGCGATCTATGATTTGAAGTGCTTTTCAATTTGAAGTCGAATTTATTCTTTGTGATTTGAAGCCGAAAGGAAATCTAGAATGGTTATACCAGGTGCACACATTCCTTATCTTTAAAAAAAAAAATTACATATCTACTGCTCATATATTTCTTTTTGTTCACAAGTATGAATAATTCACCGCATCTACCAAAGATTGTCAAAGGCATACCTAGCACAGTTACTCTACAGATCCTTTATGAGTATATAGAGTCATTATAGAAAAGGAGAGAAGAAAGAGATGTTGATGTATTTGTAACTTCAGAATGCATTCACTTGTATATTTCATATATTGTATTTGATTAGTCCCTAATGTTCCTATCAAGAGAAATAGTAATGTAAACAAGTCATGTAAAGTCATGGAGGTTAACCCTCCTAGTTGATCAGGGGTCAAAGTCCCCACAATTTCAGGGCACTAGGGTTATTAGACTCTCCTAGAGAAGTCGATCCTGGTGAGTTATTTTCAAGTCGGGAATTAGTATAAATAGAGAGTGAGCCTCTCTATTTATCAAACAGTCACTCACACTTAGTTGTAGCACATAAGTGAGAGAGAAGGAGCCGGGATAAGAGAGAGAACAGTTGTTGGAGATCATCTTACTGTCTTTGGGTTTTTACTGCTGCCATTGGTGCTTATTCTATCTCTGCGGACGTTGCGGGGTTTTCTCCTTTATGGTTTCCCCAAGGAAAATATTTGTGTCCATTGTCTCGTGTGATTGATTGATGTGCTTTTTATCCTCTTAGTTAAGATCCTAAGATAATATTGTCTAAATGATAAAAATATAACATGGTATCAGAGCTAACCTGAGAAGAAGACACTGTGTAGCTGCGGAAGCTAGGGCTTCTTACTTTTTGGGTCTCTCTCCACAATCCATCAACAAAAGGAGGCTAGGATGAACCTCCATTGAAGGGTGCATCCTTCTGTCGAAGCAGAATCTGATTCTGAGCACTTTCATTTTTTGACCTACCACTGCATCAGGAAATTAGGGATTTTTACTGAAGGAGAATTTTTGAGTGATCCCAGGCTAGAATTTCTCTCCTCCTCAAAATCGAAGTTTAGAGAAAAAAATCAAGGTTTTTGGTTGGGTAGAACTCCAGGAAAGTGAAACCCTAATCTGCCCTGGAACCAGAAAACCAACAATGCAGAAGATCAACTCCAGATTCAGTTTTCAAATTCTCTAATTGGTAAGATCTAAATATTTTGTATTTCCATTTGAGGTTCTCAGTTAATATGTCTCATCACACCAAGCTTGATGAAAATCTTGAGTCAGATGATAACTTCTGATCCTAGAAGTATAGGATATCCCCGGTCCTGGAAGAAAATGAGGTTGACTCTTACATCAGTGAAGAGGTTCCAGTTCTAGAGGGAGATGAGGCTAAGGCCTTACACAAAAATAAATTGGTCATGGCTAAGATGATTATTGCTGATTCAATAAAGGATCACCTCATACCACATGTGTCCTCCCTAAAGACACCTAAGCAATGTTTGATGCCCCGACCAAGCTATTTGAAGGGAAGAACATTAATCGGAAGATGACCTTGAGGAAACGGATAAAGAATGTAAAGATCCAAAATGAAGATACCATACATTCATACTTCACAAGGGTTTAACAAATCAAGGAACAACTTGAAGCAGTGGATGAAGAAGTAGAGAATGCAGAAATTGTGATGACTAGCTTAAATGGTCTCCCTAGGTCATGGGATTCTTGCATCCAAGGAATCTGTGCCAGAAAGAAGCTAATCAAGTTTAGAAGGCTGTGGGAAGAATGCTCACAAGAAGAATCTCGAATATTAGCTCGAGAAGAAAATATGGGAAAAGAAGATCAAGCTTTCACACTATAATCCAAGAAAAGCAGAAGGGACAATTATCATCACCAAGCTAAGCATTATCACCAGAAAGATAACTCTGGAAGACCAAGCAAGGATCTATCCAAACTCAGTTGCTATACATGTGATGAGAGATGACACTTTGCTAGAAATTGTCCTATGAAAAAGAAGAATAACTACAAAAGAAGACATCATTCTCACACTACAAAAGATGATGATCCTCCCAAGAAGATAGTCAAACAAGAAATTGAAGACTCTTCAAGTGTTGAAGACATTTACCACCTTACACACTCATTTTGGTCAATTTGGCCTAGTTAAACCACTATCCTAAGTATTATTGGCTTAATTAACATTAGTGGAGCATTAAATGTCATCAGCTATATCACATCCACACCTACCTTCAGTCAAGGAGGCTAACTTAGCCTTCTCCTACATTCGGGGAGGCTAATTGGAGCACTCTGGGGGTGATCTGAGTGATATTAATGCACCTAATTGCTAACTGATGGTTAAAATTAGTTAAACAGGGCAGTGAAGGTGCCTCCCTTCATTAAATTGATTATTTAATGATTATTTAATGAACTAGAGTCAACAGGGGCACCTCCAACCACTTCTGATGTTCAGTTACACTTCAGTTAACCTCATCAGGGTTCATTGGAGTCATTCAAGCACTCCCACTTGATGGTTGGCTTGCTGTGACATGTTTCTGATCTCTTTCAGTTGAGACTCAGTAATTTATTGCACTCTGACTTCATTTAGGGCTCAGTTGAGTCAATTAGGGTTTTGATTAGTGGTTGACTTGAGTGTTGACCGTGGCTTACATTTTGTTAATCTAGACTCACTCATTTAATTCGAATGACCTCCTTAGGAATTCGAATTGCTTCTCATTCTGTAATGTAATTTCTCATTTCTTTGTGTGAATATACAGAGCGACTACTCATTCTGTAGTCCGATTACACTATTTCACGAGTTATTTGTTAATTGATCTTTGATGAGACTTATGTTTAGTCTCTATATCACTGTGCAAGATTAATATGGTATCAGAGCTCATGGCGGGATGAAGCTCTATCTCTCAAAAAAAAGATTTTTGACAGATTTATGCATGAAAATTGAGCAATAGCTCAAAAATCCAGCACTGCTCCAGAAGCCAAGGCTTACCACTCAATACCCCAAGTAAAGAACTTGTTGATCAAGATTTCTTGATTGACTATGATGGGTGTGATGAAAGCCTAAAATGTGCAGGCTATCCGACCTCACATTGCCCTTTCTGTTGTGATTTTTAGGTTTTCTATAGGTGAAGCATTCGCTCCAGCAGATCCAGATGGCCTCCTTAGTAGATCTTTTGACTTCATACAATTTCCACTCATGAAAAGGAGACATGGAGATTCAAATGTGCTCTAGAGGACTCTATAGAGTCACCATGGACACTGAAGATGAGTCTGGTTCTGTCATAGAAAAATCAAGATTCTTGAACAAAAAGGATGAAGCATTTGGATTCTTGTGCCTCTCAATTTCCTGGGATCTTCTTTTCCATCTTGCGGGATTGAAGAATCCAAAATAAATTTGGGACAAATTGGAAACCCTATATGGAAAGCAAGATGACTTGAGAGTTTACCAGCTCAAAAATGAATTGATGTCTCTCAAGCCCTCCAATTTCGAGACTCTGAATGAATTTTTCACAAAGTTCAAGCACACTATTTAACTCTTGAAGTAATGCAAAGTGGAGAATGCGGATGATCATCTCATCCTGGCCATACTCTCCAAACTTGGAGCTGATTATTCATTTGTCTGTACATTCCATGCTGGGAATCTCACAACCCCTGGATGGAATATGCCTACACTCAATGCCTTCATTGAGTCCCTAACAAGTGAACATGACAAGCCTATCCAGATGGGGATCATCAGACCCTCCCGTTATCAAGCTCTCCATGTCTCGGGGCCCAAAGATCTAAAGGGTAAAGGAAAGTAGCAAAATAATCCAATAACTAAATTCAAAGCTCCTAAGCCAAAAGTTGAAAACCAGCAGCATGATGTGTCTTTCGGCTCAAGGAAGAACAAAGGAAAAGGGCACCATGGAAAGGAAAAATTCAAGTGTTCATACTGCGAGAAGGGATTCCACCCTGAACATTCCTGCATGAAGAAGAAGCTTGATGAAGCTACCTCTCTCCTTGAGAGACATCACATCAATATTTTGGAAAGCTTTCGAAGGAGAGATCAGCAAGATCAGGAACCACAGCATGAAAGAGGTCATGCCCTCATGGCAAGAACTTCAAAGTCCAAAGCACTCTTGATTGACTCTGGAGCTTCAAACCACATGATGGCTGAAAGAGACTCCTTTTCATCCTTGGAGACTGGAAAATCCATCCCCATCCACATGGGAGATGACTCCACCATCATTTCAGAAGGACAAGGTACTGTTGATCTTGAAAATAGTTTTTTTTCAAATGTTTTGTATCTACCGTCTCTGGAATCAAATATCCTTAGTGTCTATTAGATGACACATACAGGAGTGCCTAAGAGAGTTTTTTTCAGCCCAAATGATGTTGAGATAATGGAGCTTGCATCTGGGAAACTCATTGCTAAAGGCCTTGCAAACCATCATGCAAAAACCTATGAGTTCTCTCACTTTGTTGCGGATGCAAAGCCCATCTCTCTACTAACTCATGGAAATGAGGTTAGTAGGCTATGGCATGAGAGGTTTGGCCATCTTAATTTCAAATATTTGCAGCAATTACAGAAAAACTCCATGGTTGAAGGCCTCCCGATCATCAAGGCAACCACTGGAATTTGCAAGGGCTGTGTGATTGGAAAACACCCTAAGCACAAGTTCAATCGGGGGAAGGAAAACCGAGCTACATGCATGTTGGGGCTGATACATTCTGATATCAGTGGTCTGATGCTTGTCATATCCATGAATGGATCAAGGTATCTTCTGACTTTTATTGATGATTTTTCAAGGTACACATGGGTCTTCTTTCTCAAAAAGAAGTCTGAAGTATGTGAACAAATTTCTGAATTGAAGGCCTTGATCGAGAATGCCTCTGGGATTAAGATCAAGATCTTGAGATCTGATAATGGAGGGGAGTATGTTAGTAATGAGTTGTTGCACATATGATCCCAAATTGGTATTCAGGTCCAACATTCCATTCCCTACACTCCCCAGTAGAATGGTGTAGCAGAAAGGAAGAATCAGTTTCTCAAGGAGATGACCACCTGTATGTTGGAATCAAAGAAGCTTAATGAAAATTCTTGGGCTGAAGCCATGCATGCTACAGCATACATTCAGAACAGGGTAGCACACTCATCCATTAAAGGTAAGACCCCTTTCAAATCATATTTCGGACACAAGATGGATGTGTCAAACCTACGGGTGTTTGGGTCCACTGCATGGGCCCGGATTCCGCTTGATAAAAGAAGGGCTTTGCAACCACAAAGCATAGAATGTCTGTTTATTTGGTATCCTGATGAATATAAAGGTCTCAAGCTACTGGATATCAAAACCAAATAGATCATCATATAGAGAAGTGTCAAGTTCGATGAGGCTCTTCAGGAGGTGGAACTAGTGAAGGAGAAAACTGCTGAATTTCCTTCCTATTCTACCGAATATTTGGATGATGAAATTGGGGGTGATGACCCTAATTTGGATCCTATGATTTCTAATATCAGTGTGCAGCAATCATCATATGCTGAATTAGAACCTGAAGTGTAAAATCATCTTCCCACATGGGCTTGACAAACACTCTCCTTCGCAGGAGATAACATTGGAAATCCGGATGATCCAAGGAGAACCCGGTCTAATTTCCAAAGAGCAGGTATTGCGCTCTCTTGTCCTGATAATTTGTTGTCTGAAACTTGCTATTTGATGATTAGTTTAGATCTAAAATTGTACTACCATTCTCGGAAAAATCTGAGATGGCAAGTTGCCATGGATGAAGAGATGAATTCTCTTCATAAAAACACTACTTGGGAGCTAGTTTCTCTTCCTCCGGGAAGGAAATTGGTTCAATGCAAGTGGGTGTTTTGGACCAAGGTTGCTGCTGATGGAGGCACATAAAAATATAAGGCAAGTCTGGTGGAAAAAATTTTCTCTCAGGTCCAAGGTGTGGACTACCATGATACCTTTGCACCGGTTGCAAAAATGGACTCCATCCGCCTAGTTTTGTCAATTTCAGCATCTAAGCACTGGGAAGTGCATAATATGGATGTTAAATCAGCCTTTATGCATGGATATATTCATGAGAAGATATACATGAAGCAGCCTAAGGGCTACATCACTGATCCATCTTTGGTTTGCAAGCTAAAGAAGTCACTATACGAATTAAAACAGGCCCCAAGAGAGTGGTATTCCAAGATGGATGCCTTCCTTCTCTCGCAAAAAATTCAAAGGTGTAGATCAGATCCAAATGTGTATTTAAAGTAGTCTGATGGTCATCTAGTTATTATTATTTTATATTCTTATGACTTACTAATCACAAGTAGCATAGTTGCCTCCATTTCAACCATCAAAACTGCTCTCCACAATGCCTTTGAAATGAGTGATTTGGGGCTCCTAAGACAATTTTTGGGGCTCGAAATTGAGCAAAATTCTGATGGGATAATGGTCACTCAATCCAAATACATTTCAGACCTGTTAGTAAAGTTTAACATGGCTGAATGTAGGCCTGAACCATTCCCTTTCCTTTCAGGGATCAGCCTTGAAGAAGGAAAAAGCACACCTCCCATGGACTGCACTATCTATCGACAGTTGATTGGTAGCTTGTTGTACTTGACACATTCTCGGCCTGATATCTGTTATGCCGTGAATGCTGTATCAAGATATATGAAGAAGCCTCATGATATTCATTGGAAGGTAGCCAAGAGGATCCTCCAGTATATTCAGGGAACTAGGACCTGTGACATTCACTATGTTGCAGACTCCGAGCTAAAGCTGGTTGGATACATATATTCTGATTGGGCGGGTGATTCTATTGATCGAAAGTATACTTCCAGATATGTCTTCATGTTTGGTGGTGGCCCCATTTGCTGGTATAACAAAAATCAGGCTGCCATAGCACTATCTTCAGCAGAGGCCGAGTATCAAGGAGCGGTGAATGCTTGCATCCAAGCAGTTTGGTTGCAAGGCATTCTTTCAGAGTTTGATATTGGTAGTACTTTGTCTATTTTCCTCTTTTGTGACAATCAAAGTGATATTAATATATCCACAAAACCAGTTACCAGGCAGAGGACCAAGCATGTAGCGATCCACATGCACTATATCAGGGAGCTAGTGCATGACAGGACCATCGTTCTGCAATATTGCCTCATTGATGAACAGATTGCAGACTTCTTCACCAAGAGATTTTCAGAAAATAAGTTCACTTACCTCCGTTCACTATTGGGGGTGAGTTCATTAGGGTGATTCAGACTACTTTTAGTGTTCATCTTGAGGGGGGGTTTTTCCCACTGGTTTTTCCCTCTTTTCCCCACCTAGTTTGTTTTTTTGCATTGTTTCAGTTTCAGCATTGTACAGGGTGACCTGTGGCCTTAGTTGCTGGGGCCCTAGAATTTTTATGCATCTATGTTTTCTAACTCCTCCTGAGCATAGCTTAAGGGGGGGTGTTGGAGACATTTACCACCTTACACACTCATTTTGGTCAATTTGGCCTAGTTAAACCACTATCCTAAGTATTATTGGCTTAACTAACATCAGTGGAGCATTAAATGTCATCAGCTAGATGACATCCACGCCTACCTTCAGTTAAGGAGGATAACTTAGCCTTCTCCTACATTCGGGGAGGCTAACTGGAGCACTCCAGGGGTGATCTGAGTGATATTAATGCACCTAATTGCTAACTGATGGTTACAATCAGTTAAACAGGGAAGTGAAGGTGCCTCCCTTCATTAAATTGATTATTTAATGAACTGGAGTCAACAAGGGCGCCTACAACCACTTCTGATGTTCAATTACACTTCAATTAACCTCATCGGGGTTCATTGGTGTCATTGAAGCGCTACCACTTGATGGTTGGCTTGCTGTGACATGTGTCTAATCTCTTTCAATTGAGACTCAGTCATTTATTGCACTCTGACTTCAGTTAGGGCTCAGTTGAGTCAATTAGGGTTTTGATCAATGGTTAACTTGAGTGTTGAATGTGGCTTACATTCAGTTAAGCTAGACTCACTCATTCAATTCGAATGACCTCCTTAGGAATTCGAATTGCTTCCCATTCATGCTTGTAGCATGACATTGTAATGTAATTTCTCATTTATTTCTGTGAATATACAGAGCGGCTACTCATTCTGTAGTCTGATTACACCATTTCATGAGTTATTTGTTAATTAATATTTGATGAGACTTATGTTTAGTCCCTAGATCACTGTGCAAGATTAATATCAAGTGATGAAGAAAATGTTTTGATCTCTGCACTCACGAGAACTGTCACACATGGAAAAAAAGATTCGATTATTGACAGTGGGGCTTCCAAACATATGATGGGATTCAAGGAATCTTTTTGAAACTATCTGAACATGATTTACCCCACAAGGTAAAACTTAGGGATGACTACCAATATCCCATAAAAGGTAGTGGTGAATCCTCATACAAGCTAGACTCTGGAAAGTATATGAAGATGAAGGATGTCTTGTTTGTACCAAGACTAAAGAAGAATCTCCTCTCCATATCAACATTGGATGCAAGAGGAATGAGGGTTGCATTTATAGATGGCCAAGTAGTCATGTGGCCAAAAGGAAAGACTATAGATGATGCAGTTGTAATCGGAGAACAAGAAGGAGCACTATACAAATTGAAGGGCCAACCAAAACAAGCTTTGGTCCATGACTTGGTAGAGAAAAATGAACTTTGGCATAGAAGGCTTGCACATGCGCACTATAGGGCACTACCTCTCGCAAGCAAAGTTGTTGAAGGACTTCTAGAAATGCAGGAAAAACATGAAGGCATTTGCAAAGGATGTGCAAAAGGAAAGAACACAAAGAAGACATTTCCATGTAGCGAAAGCAAGGCAAAAATGAATCTTGGAAATCATTCACTCCGATGTATGCGGTCTGATGTCATCCAGCTCATTAAGCGGGTATGTATACTATGTTTCTTTCATTGATGATTTTTCTAGGAATACATGGATATACTTCATGGAAAACAAGGATGAAGTATTCAACAAGTTCAAAGATTTCAAAGCCTTGATCAAGAATCATACAGAAAAGAAAATCAAGACCTTTCGATTAGACAATGGCGGAGAATTCACATCAAATGAATTCAAAGAATTATGCAGAGATTCAGGGATCAAGAGGGAGTTAACAACTCCATATAATCCACAAAAGAATGGGGTCACAGAAAGGAAGAATATAATGATTATGTAAGCTGCAAGGGAAATGCTTCATGATCAAGATCTTCCTATGCATCTATGGGCAGAAGCTGCTAGAATAGTTGTGCATGTACAGAACCGTACTCCACATAGAGTACTCAAGAACAAGACACCTGAAGAAGTCTTCTCCGGCAAGAAACCAGAAGTCAACCATCTTAGAATATTTGGCTGTCTAGTATACATACACATTCCGAAAGAAAAGAGGACAAAGTTAGAGCATTCAAGGAAAAAGGGTATATTTGTGGGATAAAGTGAAAGCTCGAAGGCTTACAGAATATACTTCCCAGGATTCACGAAGATCGACATCAGCAGGGACATAACTTTTGATGAAGACTCAACTTACAACAAATCCAGAAAAAGACCTGCTGAAGACCCTGAGGAAACAGAAATACCCAGAACTCAAATTACAACTATGAATGATGCAACTCAAGAAGAAGATCGAGAAATGGAAGAACCCGAAGAACCTGTAGATCCACCCCAAGAGAAGAACCCTCACAAGAGGAAACCTACATGGGTATGAGAGGTTATCCAAGGTGCAGAAAGATATGGGGCTCCAGAATAAATACATAGAGAAAGGAAAAGAACCAAGTCCTGCTCTAGCTATGTAGCCCTATTATGTGACTTCATTGATAAAGAACCTTCCAACTATGAAGAAGCGGAAGAGAAGAAAGAATGCAAGGATGCTATGATTGAGGAGTACCGGTCGATCATGAAGAATGATGTTTGGGATGTTGTCCCAAGACCAGAGGAGAAGTTTGTCGTGACTTCCAAGTGGATCTACAAGATCAAGTATGTTGCAGATGGTAGCATAGAGAAATATAAAGCAATATTTGTGGCTCGTGGCTTCTCCTAGAAAGAAGGGATAGATTATGAAGAGACTTTTGCACTTGTGGCCAGATACACTTCCATCAGATCAGTACTTGCTTTGGCTATAGTAATGAAATGGAAGATACACCAGATGGATGTCAAGACTGCTTTCTTGAATGGTGTATTGGAAGAGGAAGTGTATGTGGAGCAGCCACTCAGTTTTGAGACACATGACAAGGAGACTCGTGCGTAAATTAAAGAAAGCCCTATACAGTTTGAAACAGGCACCCAAGACATGGTACGAAAGAATTGATGGATTCCTATCTAGTTTGGGCTTTACCAAGAGTAAAGCAGATTCCAACCTTTACTACAAGGTTGAAGAAGGGAACCCAATGATACTCCTACTGTATGTAGATGACATGTTTGTAACAGGTGTAGATGGGTTGATTGTTGATACAAAGAGGAAGCTTGCTGTTGAGTTTGAGATGAAGGACTTGGGTATGATGCACTACTTTCTAGGCATGGAGGTGTGGTAGAATGCAGATGGAATATCCTTGGGACAAGGGAAGTATGCAGTAGATATCCTGAAGAGGTTCGAGATGTTGGATTGCAAGGCCATGACCACACCTATGGCATTGAACTTGAAGCTATTGAGTGATGCTTCATCAGAGTTGGTTGATGCTACGATGTATCATCAAATGATTGGGTCCTTGATGTACCTAATGAATACAAGACTAGATATTTTCTTTGTTGTGAACACATCGAGCCAGCTCCTGACAGATCCTAGACATGTTCACTTGATTGCTGCAAAGCATATTCTGAGGTACCTAAAGGGTACAGTTGATTATGGGCTTAAGTATGAGGTGAATCAGAATATTAACTTGGAGGGTTATGTTGATCCATATTGGGTAGGCAATGCCATTGATAGGAAGAGCACTTCGGGGTGCTACTTCAGTAAGGGATCAGGTGTGATCTCTTGGTTTAGCAGGAAGCAATCCTACGTGGCACTAAGTATAGCCGAAGTAGAGTATTTCGTAGCTTGTTCGGCTAGTTGTCAGGTAGTGTGGCTAAGAAAGCTACTATATGATTTGTTTGATCTCCAGTTGGATGCTACTTGTATATATTGCGACAACCAGAGTTGTGTGAAGTTGTTGGAGAACCCGGTGTTCCATGACAAATCGAAGCATATCGATATCAAATATCACTATATAAGGGATATGGTGTAGAGAGGAGCAGTGAAGCTCCATTATGTTGCGATAGATGAATAGATAGCTGATTTGTTGACCAAGCCATTAGCCAAAGTGAAGTTTGAGTACTTCAGGGAGAATCTTGGTGTTCTCCCGATCAAGGTTCCCTCCAAAGGGAAGTGATGAGTCCAAGAGCCTTTCTAACATGTATGCTAGATGTGTTCCTCGCATGGTCAGATGTAAGTATAGAGACTTTCTGACATGTATGCTGGATGTGTTCCTCGCATGGTCAGATGTAAGTGCAGAGCCTTTTTCACATGCATGCTCAATGTGTTCCTTGCATGGTCAGATGTAAGTGCAGAGCCTTTTTGACATGCATGATGTATGTGTTCCTCGCATGGTCAGATGTAAGTGTAGATCATTTCTGACATTTATGCTGAATGTGTTCCTTGCATGGTCAGATGTAAGTGCAGATCCTTTCTGACATGCATGCTGGATGTGTTCCTCGCATGGTCAGATGTAAGAGCAGAGCCTTTCTGACATGTATGCTGGATGTGTTCCTCACATGGTCAGATGTAAGTGCAGAACCTTTCTGACATGTATAATGGATGTGTTCCTCGCATGTTCAAATGTAAGTGCAGAGCCTTTCTGATATGTATGCTGGATGTGTTTCTCGCATGGTCAGATGTAAGTGCTGGGCGGGCCTTTCTGACATGGATGTTGGATGTGTTCCTCCCATGGTCAGATATAAGTGTTGAAGAAGATGAATACCTACATGAAGGCTAGGCCTAGAACCAAAATGAAAAAGGGATGGCTTTGTAGAACTTCCTATGACAAGTAGAATTGAGAGATAACACCAGTTGATCAAGAAAATAGAAGCAGCGGTGATGATGATGATCTAGCTTTGACGATGATCCAGTGATGATCCAACTTTGATGATGATCCAGTGATGATCCAGTTTTTATGATGATCCATCTTTGATAATGATCCAGTTGTGATCCATTTTTGATAACGATCCAGAGAAGAAGACTTGTTTTAAAAACTAGGAAGCTTGCATATTCAGTGTTGTCATTCTCAACGCACGTTTCAGACTCTTTAGTTGAGTCCATCTTCAGGAGAAGGGATGTTTCTCATTGGAATATAGAGTTGTGTTTTCCTTATAAATAGTGGATGAGAGATAACATTTATGTTTATCATGTCGGCTCAGATTTCCTTTTAGTTTTTAAGTTTTTTAATTTTAATTGCATAATTAATTAATTAATTTTACTGTTTTTTAATTTTAATTGCATAATTGCATAATTAATTTTACTGTTTTGTTAATTAATTAACTAATTTTACTTTTTTTTAATTAATTAACTAATTTCTTTTTTGTATTACAGGTTTTTAGGTTTCGCTTAGTATGAGTCTGTCATCCCTATTGAAATTCTTCTCATGCTTTTCTATTTTGATTGCTTCTCGGACGCATCTTCTGTTATAATTTTCTTCAATCGCAATGACCTTTGCATCCTCTATGCATATGTGATGATTGGTCTTCTGAGAATGTGAAGAAATAGCTGATTTTTTTATTCTTTCATGTCTTATGTCCACATAGTGCTCTTTAATTCTGATATTTATTGCTCGACCCGTTTCCCCGATGTATATTTCACTGCACGAGCATGGAATTGTGTATATGCCTTTTCTTAGTTTAGGGTTGATGGGATCCTTTGATTTATCAAGCAGGTTTCTCAAGGAGTTTGGGGGGGGAGGTAGTTTTGATTTGCTTTCGTTTGAGGACTTTGGCTATTTTATTGGTTGTCCCTTGTATGTAAGGGAGGAATGCTTTTCTTCTTTGATCTTCCCGATTCTTGATCCTAGGTTTCTGTGCTTTCTCAAAAGCTCTTTTTATGTCTTTTAGCTTATACCCATTCTCCTACAATACCCTTGAGAGATGTGCTAACTGTTCCTTGAGATGCTCTGTGTCCGAAATTCTTACTGCTCTTGTGGCAAGAGTGTTAAGGATGCCAACATTTTGCGATGGATGATGATGAGATTCAGCGTGAAAATACCTATAAGTATGTGTTTTCTTGCGGTACACTTGGTGTGAAAGAGAGCCATCTGTCTTTTTTGTGAGCAAGACATCGAGGAAGGGAAGGCTATTGTTTTCTTGAATCTCCATGGTGAACTTTATATGATCTGATTGATTATTTAGGTGTGTCAGGAACATGTCTAGACTTTCTCTTCCATGTGGCCAAATAATATTGGTATCATCCACGTATCTTTTATAGTCCCTCGGTTTTAGGGTGGAGGAGTCAATAGATTTTTTCTCAAGATACTCCATGTATAGATTTGCTACTATCAGAGAGAGTGGAGATCCCATGGCGACACCATCAACTTGCTCATATATTTTTCCTTGAAATGAAAAATAGATTGACTTCAGACAGATCTCCACTAGTTTAGATATTTCATCACTTGTGATTTCTCTTAAAACCCTAATAGCATCTTCGATTGGCACCTTAGTATAAAGAGATACCACATCAAAACTCACCAATATGTCATTGTCCTCTAATTTCTGGTCTTTGATACTGTTGACGAAATGTGAAGAATCTTTTATAACTAAGAATGTGTGGCCCACCAATGGTTTTAGGGTTTTTGCTAGAAATTTTTCAAGTTAGTGTGTTGCTAATCCGATGGTGTTTACAATGGGTCTTAACGGAAAACCCTCTTTGTGTATTTTAGGTAGGCCATAAATCCTAGGGATGATAGTGTTCTTTGGCATGAGCTTCCTTTTCAGGTCTTCATCAAGCGTGGAGTCATCAATGGCTTTCTTGACCTATTTTATAATTTTGGTGCTTGGGTCTTTTTTAGCTTTCTATAGCTACCTCCCTTCGTCAAATGTTATTCCATTTTGGAAAGATAAACATGAGTTTCCATCACTACTGTCATGTTCCCTTTATCCTCCTTCATAATCATTATTTTATTGTTTGTTTTCAAATTCTTCAGGGCCATGGATTCATTCTTGCTTATGTTGTGTTTTGGAGGCGTTGCTCTTCTTAGTATGACAGCGTAGTCCTGTCTTATCTCATCCGATTCATTCTCTGGCAGTGTTGTGATTGCGTCTTCAATAGAACATATGATCTCCTCCAATGGAATTTTCCTGGGCACTAATGCAAAGTTGAGACCCTTCGCTAGGATACTACGTTCATCATCACTCAGGTTTTTGCTGGATAAATTGACCACGCTTTTGCCTGAGCACCGATTAACTTCATTCTTCCCTGGATCACAATTGTTGTTCTTCTCTGGATTGTTGTTGCTGTTCATCCCTGGATCATTATTGTCGTTCGTTCTCAATTGTCTTCTGGCTAGTTCCTCAAACTTCTTATCGTGTTTGGCTCTTAATTCCTCATGTGTTCTTTCAACCCTAGCTAATAGGCACACCGTGAATCGCATCCACAAATCATTTGAAATAGTTCCAGCGAGTTCTAAATGGAATTCGACGCATTCTTTTGACAGTCTATAGAGTTGTTTTCTCACCTGCCTTATTTCTTTTTAAATTAGATCCATGCTTGCGCGTAAGAATATGCCATCGTACCTTTTTTTGAGACTGTGTTTTATCTGAGCAAAATTAGGTATAACACAACCTGTTCTACATCTCTTTAGGAATGACAGCCTCTTTATTCCACGAGTTAGTGTAATCCATTTCTTTTCCAGAAGTTTTATTGCTTGCAGCGAGTCCCTTCCATGCAGGGAGCGAATGCTTTCATTTAAACTTTTGCAGGAAGAATTTGTTTTAAAAACTAGGAAGCCTGTGTATTCAGTGTTGTCATTCTCGATGCACCTTTCAGACTCTTTAGCTGAGTCCATCTTCAGGAGAAGGGATGTTTCATAATTGTTTAACATAATTAAAAAACAGTAAAATTAATTAATTAATTATGCAATTAAAATTAAAAAACTAAAAAACTAAAAGGAAATCTGAGCCGACATGATAAACATAAATGTTATCTCTCATCCACTATTTATAAGGAAAACACAGCTCTATATTCCAATGAGAAACATCCCTTCTCCTGAATATGGACTTAGCTAAAGAGTCTGAAACGTGCGTTGAGAATGACAACACTGAATACGCAGGCCTCCTAGTTTTTAAAACAAATTCTTCCTGCGAAAGTTTAAATGAAAGAAGACTTGTGCTGATGTATTGTGTCAAGAGAATACCTTCTTAGTTAAGAGGGACTCAACCTGTTTTCATAATTGTTTAACATAATTAGAATTAATTTTCTATACTCACCATAAATGTGTTGAGTAGTAGGCCTAGGAGGAGTGGACCCTATTGCCACCCTTGTTGGCTTCCCCATAACTTGCAATCACCAACATTGCATTCATAACCTTAAATAATTTTGTTTTAAAAATTGTAAATATTAATTACTAAGGTTAAAATGCATAGCTTATCTGAATTTCGAGAGGGCTAGGGTTTGGTTTCTCCTGGGCGCCCTTATCCCTCCTCTTCCTATAGAGTAAAATGACAAAACCAAGTCATTCATTGCTGCCAACGAGTTTAAAAGAAGGATTTATCAAATTGTTACAGAAGTAAACTGGGATCGAAGAACTTCGTGGCTAAAGGATTTGAAAGGCCATTAAAGATTGTCCAAGTTGGATTCGTTGTAAACTAGTAAGGTTGAGCCTTTTTGGAGGCCATTAACACCAAGAAAGACCTCCAACACACCTCAAAAGAAAACAAAGAAATGCCATTAATGTATGGGGAAAATATTGGACCCGAGAAACTACACATTGCAACCATGGAAGGTAAAGCTTCCTTCCAAAAACTTCCATCCCAAAACAACAACGAAATTAATTGTTTCAACAGGCCAAAACCAAATTAAACCCTTTTCGAGCATGCAATACAGATGGAGGGACGAGATTTAATCTAAGGCATGCCATTAACTTCCTTGCTCCGTTGTCAACTTGCAACCAAAAATGTTTATTAAATACAAAGTCAACTATAGTACACCAAATCATAACTCTTGTACCTCCCATTGTATCACATGGATAAACCATATATTATAACATATCAATAATTATTGCCAAGGATCAACCCTCGACTATGATATGAACACCATACTTCCCATTTTATTAACTTTAAAATCAAGCGCATAAACTTTACTTATATACCTTGCATAAGGACCAGGGTTTATACTGTGGATCAAACATAACAATAATTCATGTCAAAGTAATTGGATAAGGACTATGGTGTTTAAGACCATAGTCCCCCATTCCACATTCTACATAAAAACCGATAGCTATCATCTTACAGTTAGGGTGTGAGGGCTAGGGCAGAGACCTAGCCTTAGCGCTAAGCAACACTTTGCAGACAATAGAGTAAGATTATTTATTAAAGGCATTAAGAACATCACCTACAGGTGTGGCGCTAGGGTCATCAATAAACTTATGCAATCACTGCATAAAGTTTAACTTGTCCAATTCCCTAATGAGACAAGTACAAGTTACTATACAAATAAACAACATTGTATTCATGTTGTGATTAATATTACATGTTATTACTCACTCAGTAAAATAGTATATAGATATTTATATATTTGGAATATTTTTTTTATGTCGAAAATTCTAGGTGTGTGACATGTATATGTTGTTGGATGAAATTAATTATAAGAGTTATTTTATTTTTGGGTGTTCAAGATTTCAAGCATTTCACAAGGAACCATAATTCTCATTAGCCTCATTTGTTAAGTTAAAGTCACCACTCGCTACTTTTTGTGTATGTATTGAATTAAAGGCAAGAAAATAGGTGTTATGCTTCTTCACAATCTAATGTCTCTTAGTATTTATCTTTGCCTCGTTGTATCCTCTCTTCTCCTCCTCCTAATGCCTTTCAGTATTTATCTTTACCTTGTTGTATCCTCTCTTCTTCTCCTCCTCCTATGGTTCTTAACATCATCTCTGCGGAGTTAATATGAAGATTTCCTAAGTTCTACAATTATGTATCGTTCCTCCTCCTATGGTTCTTAACATCATCTATAGGCAGTTAATACGAAGATGGCCCAAGTTCTACAATTAGGTATCGTTAGTCGAAGAGTTTTTTATAAACCAATTACGCCAGGAAGACTTTATCATATTTTTTAATAATTTAAATTAAAATACAAATGCATAATGTACATTTTAAAAGTATTGATTGTTATATTCATGATGAAAATTAATGTCCATTTGGTTAGTGCACCTTATGAAAAATATTTGTAAATGGATACACTCTATGAAAATTAGTTGTAAATGGATTATATTTTTTTATATTATATAATTGCGAAAAACATATTATATTACAATAAATAAATATGAATAAAAAATATTAATTTAAGAGTGGTTATTTACATTTTCTAAATTTGATTTTGTATTTTCCAAATTTGATTGTGCATTTTAGAAAGAAACATTTTTCTGGTTTTTTTTGTTGGCTTGTTTAAGGTAGAATTTTTATATTAATTCTTGAAAAAATATATAATAGTTGTTAAAGTTGTATAATGTTGGCGTTATAGGGATATTTGAATATAGTTATGCATTCAAAAACATAATCTAGGCACTTCAAAATTCATATTTTTGAAAATAAATTTAACCAAATTTCCATGAAAAAATCACCAAAAAAATCCAAAATTTCTAACAAATAAACTACTCATTTTAAAAAATAAATTTTTATATGACATTCATTATTAATTTTTTAAATTGCATTTTTAAAATTTTATTTTATATTATTAAAATACAAATATTGTATTTCTATATTTTAATATTACTTTTACTTCAACTTGAACTATCATATTAAAAAACACTTCAAATAAAAGAAAATATTTAACTTATAAGCTTAACTTAATTACAAAATTCATTAAACTACAATGCTAATTTATCTAATCATCCATGTGATACGGTGTAAAATTTAGTTCTCATTCACTCATATTTAAATCCCATGAAACCTTGATACTTTGTATGAAAAGGTTGTATATTTAAGACCCACGGCTCATTCTCCTAATCATACGCATTAAAGCCATTATAGAATTTATTATAAAAAACTAAATAGAGAATTTATTACAGAAAAAACTAACCATACAAGCATGTAAAACCTATCACTACAATAGTAAATTAACTGAGAATAAAGGAAGGGTGATCCGGATAAAGGTGAGCTCTACTAACCATAAGTATGACATACTTAGTAAAACATCAAGTTTAAAAGGAACGGAAATATTTATAAATGAAGATCTCATTCCAGAAGATCAAGTAGAATTAAGAAAGGAGTTCAAAAGGTAAAAGAAGCTAGGAAGGAAGGAAAATGGGCAATAATCAGAAACAGAAAATGCGTTATTCGAGATCGAAACAAAAAAGATAGTAATAAATAGAAATTCAACATTCTCTAGATTCTTTCTTGGAACTGTCGGGGCTTTCCATGGAACAAAGGCCCCAAGCTAAGTTGGATCTCGAAAGAAGTTGATATCATATTATTAGTTGAAACTTGGGAGCACAAAGAATCTAAGGTTCCTAACATAGATGGATTTGTATTATCGTCAATATGGAACTTTGATTTTGAACTGAGGCTCAACGACCTACCATTTTTTTATTTGAACTACGATTTGAACTGAGGCTCGACGACTTGAAGATCGACGATTGGAGGCTCCACGATCTAAAATGAGGCTCTGTGACTTGGAGATCACAGCATGCGATTTGAACTGTGACTTTGCAATTTGGAGATCAGTGATCTACATTTTGATCTGAGGCTCTGCGATTTGGAGATCGATGAATGGATATTTGAAGTGATCTGTGATTTGAAGTGCTGTGTGATTTGAAGTCGAATTTATTCTCTGTGATTTGAAGTCGAAAGACAATATAGAACTATTATACCAAGTGCACACATTCCTTATCATTTTTTTAAAAATAAATATCTACTGCTCATATATTTCTTTTTGTTAACATGTATGAATAATTCACCGCATCTACCAAATATTGTCAAAGGAAGACCTAGAACAGTTACTTTACAGATCCTTTATGAGTATATAGAGTCATTAGAGAAACAAAGAGAAGAAAGAGAAGTTAATCTACAAATAGAGTTAGAATCCATGATGGAAAATAAATTTACATCTCTTGAAGACAAGATCCAAAAACAAATAGAAAATCAAATAAAACTACTGGAGACTAAAATAGAGACAATGGATATTAGATTACAAGCAATAGAAAAACAAAGCTAAGATATGAACCAAACATCCCAACAAGAAGATGTTGATATTTTAGAAATTCTTAAAATGAATGACATGATTAAAGAACTTGAAGAAAAAGTTAATAACAATCTCACCTTAAATAGTGTGGCAGGTAAATTAGATATCAAACCCATTATAGAGGAGATGAAAAAATTGATAGAATTAGATCATGAGCGTAACAAAGGGGCCTTGAACCTTATAATATTTGTTTTGAAAGAGGAGGTAAATGAGGATACATTATCCATAGTCCAGACAGATTAAATAATAGATTACAAATTGAAACAACATGTCTCACTGAAGCAATAGGGTTGGGTAAATTAACTGAGAATAAAGGAAGGATGATTCAGATAAAGGTGAGATCTACTGACCATAAGTATGAAATACTTAGTAAAAATTCAAGTTTAAAAGGAACGCGAATATTTATAAATGAAGATCTCATTCTAGAAGATCAATCAGAATTAAGAAAGAATGTTCAAAAGGTAAAAGAAGCTAGGAAGGAAGGAAAATGGGCAATAATCAGAAATAGAAAAGCTATTATTTGAGATAGAAACAAAAAAGGTGCAAAAAAGATAGTAATAAATGACAATTCAACCGTGCTATGGATTCTTTCTTGGAACTGTCGGGGCTTTCCATGGAACAAAGGCCCCAAGCTAAGTTGGATCTCGAATGAAGTCGATATCATATTATTAGTTGAAATTTGGGAGCACGAAGAATCTAAGGTCCCTAACATAGATGGCTTTGGATTATGGTCAATCTGGATCAAGCAATCATATCGTAGAGTATTTGGGGGTATATCTTTTTACATTAGGAAGAACATCTCCCCCATGTTAGGATTTATAAAAAAGACCCTTACAACCAATTTATTTGGCTAGAGATTTTACTGACATTAATGATAAAAAAAAAAACCTACATTGCAATTTGTTATTTTTCCTCTACTAATTCTAACTTCTATAAGAAAAACAATTTAGATAAAAATTGTCCTTACAATGGTTTAGAAAATGATATTTCTAGCCTAAGGAATGAAGGTAATATCCTCTTAATGGGAAACTTTAATGCTTGAAATTCAGCCAACCAAGCTATTCTTCTAAGCAATCATTCCGACCCTAATCCTCTTTGGTTAGACGAAGACCTTACTCTAGTTGACAGGTACAAAATAAGCTCTGAAGATCTAGGGGAAAATTTGTTTGGGTCTGAGCTATTCAAGCTATGTAGTGCTCAAGATATCATAATTTGCAACAGTCTAAAGAAGTGGCCCAATTTTAGACAGATGACCTGTATCCATTGGCTTGGTAGCAGCATGATAGACTATGTTATTTTCGATATCCCTTTATACAACAAAATAATAAATTTTGACATCTTAAACAACCACGAGCCTGACTCTGATCATAGACCTTTAATTGTAACTCTCATTTTTTTCATGAATAGAGATCCCATAGAAAATAATCCTCATAGCCAAAAAAAATTAATCCTTGATAGAAATAAAAAAGATCTTGTTCTAAATGAATTAAAAATTAATTTGCTTCCATTATCAAGTATAAACAACATAGAAGTACTCTATAATAATTTTACTACAAGCCTTTCATATTCTATTAACAAGTTCTCAATTGAAGTTTCAAGTAATAAGAGAAATAGAAAAACCAACCCTTGGTATGATAGAGATTGTAAAAGTGCGAGGAGAGAAATTAAGGAATCTCTTGATGAGTCTCTTAAAATTGACAAGATAAAAATATATAAAGCCCTAACTAAAAAGAAAAAAATGAAATATATTCATAAAAGACAAGAAAATCTCTTACACCTCTCTAAGGTGGCTCCTAAAAAATTATGGAGGCAAATTCTAACTAGGAAAACTAATGATAATAATAAAATTGCTTTACACAACTGGAATTCCTATCTTAAAAGGATTTATGAATTCCCAAATGTCATAGATAACTTTGAAACCCTGCTCACAATGGAAGGAGTTTTCTCATCAGAAGACATGGATTTTGGGGTTAAGCATCTCACAAATGGAATAGCTAAGGACATTGAAGGTTACTAGGCAGAAATCTTAAAAATTGGAGGTCTTGTCCTCATCACTCACATCCACAAGTTATTCAATCAAGTGGTCAAGCAAGGTTTCCCTAAACCTTGGACTCAGAGCCTCATTATCCCTATTTTTAAAAGTGGGGATACAAGTAACCCCTCTAATTATCGGACAATTATGATTAGCCCTCTCTTAGCCAAGTTATATGGTATTATTTTGGAAAAAAAAATCAACATATGGATTCAAAGAGAAGGGAAGCGGGCTAAAGGGAAATTGGGTTTTAGAAGGAAACACTCAACAACAAACCACCTCGTTACACTTAGGATCATTGTGGAGGAACGCCGTAACGAAAAATACAATCCCTTTTGTTGCTTTATGGACCTTAGAAAGGCTTTTGATACGATACCTAGAAATAACCTATGGAATAGGTTAGAAGAGCTAAAGGTTCCTTTCGAGTTGAGAGCTTTCACAATAAGTTTATACGAGAATGTCATTGCCAAGTTTAAGAGCTACAAGGGGTGGTCGAAAGATATTAAGTGTAAAATCGGAGTTAAACAAGGGTTCCCCCTCTCCCCTACCCTATATGGCATTTACATCGATAAGCTAGAAGGTTGTTTAGAGGAAGAAGGATGTGCTGGCACAATCTTTGCTGGAATAGTCATCATCCTTCTTCTCTATGCTGATGATATTGTTCTTATGGAAAGGTGTCCATCTAATCTTGATAAGAAACTAAGAATTTTTAAGTATTTTTTCTCTACCATGGTGTTAACACCCAAAAATGGTTAACTACCTCATCTACCTCACTACATGGCTCATTTGTCCATTTGCCTACCATATTTCCCTGAAAATCCCACTAAAAAGCCTCCAAAAGGCCATAAAACCATCTAAAAAGCCTCCAAAAGGCCTAAAATGCCTCCAAAAGGCCAAAAAAACCCTTTTTCCTCCAAAAAATGTCCAAAATTCCTCTAAAATAGCAAAAATCCCCAAAAGGGAAGAAAAAATATAAAATAATGAGGAAAAGGAGGAAAAAGCCCTAAACAAGCTGCCCTAAACCATATGGTTTCCAAAACGATGGGCCAGCATTCCACCACTAAAAAACTATAAATAAGTGGTGGAGACCCCTCATTTCACATCCATTATCATAAGCATCCTGCCTCTGCCGAAATTATTCTCGAAACCCTAGCTTACCATCAAGCTACTTTCACCATTGAGAGTTCTTTTTGGCCCATTTCCACCACCGGAGAAGGAAAAGAAGCGGCTTGGAGCTCGAAGCCACCGACATCGGACCAGCGCAACGGACTCCACCAACCTCCTCATCGGAGGTAATATCAATAAAATCACCATTATACATTTCTTTACTGTTTTTGCTTCATGTTATTTACTTTTTACTGCTTTAGCTTAGTCTTTGTTTCGGTTTATTTTTGTTTACATCATTGAACTGCTACTAAGGATTCCAGATTCCTTAGTAGGTGCTCATCAGCACAAGCTAGGGCGAAAACCCTAGCTACAGTTTTGGCGACTCCGCTGTCTCTTTTTAATTTTATTTTTTCGTACTGTACTTTCGGCCGTCGTTTTCGGCCGCCGGAAACTGCGTTTTTTCTTTCCGCAGCCGCGGCCGAACCGCGCATTTCAGGCCCTAACCCGCGACCATCCCGTCGCTGTCAGCCTTTTTTCCTGCGCCCTGACCGCGTTTTTTCCGCCCACAGTCGCGATCCGACCGCGCCTGTTCATTACACAGTCGCGCTCCGACCGCCGCTGTCACCCCGAAACCCGCGACCTAGACCGCGCCTGTTTCCTTTAAACCCGCGATCTGCGCGCGACTGTTGCCTTCCAACCCGCGGTCCGACCGCGCGAGTCCGCCCCATACCCGCGGTCCGCGAACTGTTTTTTGACTTTGTTTCCGCGCCAAAACCCAGCCTCTTTGCCTCTATTTTTCCTGCACTTGCACAGCCACCTGTACCACTTGCAGCCCTACAGCCATTCCTGTCCCTTGTTTACAGCATTGTTTAAAT
>LPNX010867037.1:0-10637 GCA_001517045.1 Pseudotsuga menziesii
TGTTTGGAAACTGAAAAACTGGACTTTGGGAAACTCAGTCAGCTGGAGGTGGATTGCCTCTGCCAGATACTCGTCCAAATTAAGTACAGGGGCTGACTGGGAATCGGGACTCAAAGAATTGACTTTTAGCAGGAAACCAAGGACAACGTGATCTACATGACAATCGTCATCTAGGCCCAACACCTGACAGACCAAAGACATCACTAACTGCACCTCAGCTCTAAAAACATGCAAGGGGTAAGGTAAGGAGAGGTTTTCCAGGGACTGACCTTCCTTCAGGATACTTGACAGGAATCGAGAGCGAGCATCAATTGGGCAACTTCGGAAAAACTCAGCAAGGATGGCTTCATTCACGGACTTGCGGTTTCCGGGCTAATCCTCGGGTAGATTAAGATTTTCTCTAACTACTGCAGCATCAATTTTACATAAAATCCTAGACACAGACTGACTCACTATGACTCTCTGAGAGGGGGAGTAATTCGCCGCGCACCATTCGGCAAATTCAGGGAAGTGGAGGGTTTGTTCCAGGGCGAAAAAATATAAAAAGGACTTACATACATTTAAAACATCATTTCCCCGTAAAAAACAGGACCACAATCTATCTTTACTACCAGCCACACTTCCTGTAGACAGAAAAGGGTCATAGACACCTCTGTGTCTGTCTACCAGGAACTCCTCTCTTTCGTCCGGGACCCGACCAGACACAGAAGCTTCACTTTGTTGGTCCATTTTTCAATTTATACTATGAATGGGGCGCATAAGTTACAGGATTTGAGGTCCTACCTGGCTCACTGTGAAGGCGTGTGCTCGGAATGCGCCTCGGTACTTGACAACTGGAAGCGCCCAAATCGACAGGTCCTTTTCGCCGGGTCCCGAGAAATAAAATAATCACGGAAGATGTCAATTTCTCCTTTATAGGACCACCCTGATTTGACACGTGGGAGGCATTTATTTTCGCAACCACTACTTGTCTCTAACCCTCGCGCATCTTTCTTTTCCAGGTTCATTTCTGACCGTCGATCTCTTCTGTGTGAATTGCTGGCCCTCGGATCACATGCCACATGTCCCTTTTCCGCCGAGCCTCCTTGCTTTAACCGTCATGCGACTTTGGGCCCCGGAGTCGTCTACAGCCGTCGATCTGTTTTGCCTTTGCGGGTGGGCCGTCGGATCGTGCTTTGTCTACCGATTCCGCTGGGNTTCCTGGCCCTCGGATCACATGCCACATGTCCCTTTTTCGCCGAGCCTCCTCGCTTTAACCGTCGTGCGACTTTGGGCCCCGGAGTCGTCTACAGCCGTCGATCTGTTTTGCCTTTGCGGGTGGGCCGTCGGATCGTGCTTCGTCTACCGATTCTGCTGGGCTCTTCCATCTTAATCCGCCGAGCAACTTTGCTCAGCGGAATCACCCTCGCCCGTTAATGTGATCCGCCGTCGCTCCTACACCGTCAGATCAAGTGCCGTGTACCGGATTCCGCCGGGTAATCCGGAATTATCCTCTGCGCTAGTTCTTCTTCCGGAATTCTTCTCGGCCGTCGATGGGATGCCGGGCGTTCAACAACCGTCCGATNACCAGATTCCGCCGGGTAATCCGGAATTATCCTCTGCGCTAGTTCTTCTTCCGGAATTCTTCTCGGCCGTCGATGGGATGCCGGGCGTTCAACAACCGTCCGATCTTGCGCCATGTACCATATTCCGCCGGGTGCTGGGGTTTTATCGGGTGCGCAAGTCTTCAACTCGGAATCATTTTCCGTCGTCGATCCACCATCCTGCGATCTCCAACCGTCGGATCGAGCAGCACGTATCCATTTCCGCTGGGTGGTCTAAAGGTTATCGCGCGTGCACGTTACCTTTCCGGAAACCAACACGTCCGTCGATCAATGCTATCTTCAATCCTCGTCCGTAGGATCAGGAGGATTATATGCGATTCCGCTGATCCATCATTTCCTTATCCACCTTGCACTTCCAGCCAGCGAATTTGACACGGGCCGTAGATCAGTTCTGAGCAATGTTAAAACCTTTGATGTGTGCAGGCTGTTAGAGGCCCGAAATTCCCTTATCTTGCTTGTATGTTCTGGATGGCGGAAAGGATATAAACCATCGATTTGCTTCTCCTTTAGACCATGGTTCAGGACCTTTTCCGACTCGGTTACTCTTTAGATTATCAAGCCCCCCTTTGTACTATATCCTTAGCCCAAAGTATTTAATCAACAAAATCTCACCTCCCATCGGTCTTGCATCTTTTTTGTAAAATACAGGTGTTAACACCTGGCTCCATCTGGGGATGATATCCTCCCTGCAAGGTATCAAAGAACTCGTAGACCAGGTGCCTGTCTCTCAACTCTGCATAGCGACTCTCAAAATCTCATCTTTCTGTCTTTTGCGAGCATATCATTTTTGNTGGACTTAATTCCAAAAGTGATCCGAAGACATTCGTCTTTGTATTGTGGATTGCAGGTTGTTGCTGACGATGATGATGTCGCTAATCGAAAGATCAAAGTATTGCCGATGATGATGATGATCGAAATATCAGAGTATGATGATGATGATGATGGTGTTGCTCAAAGTATTGTTGATAACGATGATGATGTCATTGATCGAAAGATCAAAGTATTGATGATGATGTTGATCGAAAGATCAAATTGTTGCCAATGATGATGATGTTGTTGATTGAAAGATCAAAGTATTAATGATGATGTTGCTGATCGAAAAGTCAAAGTATTGATGATGATGATGATGATGATCGAAAGGTCAAAGTATTGTTGATGATGATGTTGCTGATTGAAAAGACTAAAATGTTGATGTTGTCGATCAAGAAGATCAAAGTGCTGCTGCAAAGGATCATAAGATTAAAGTGCTGCCACGAAGGATCGAAAGATCAAAGCGTTGCTGCAAAAGGCTCAAGTGGTCATATGATGTAGAAGATGAAGACATTAAAGAGTAGTTGTTCCAAGCTACTGATGAATATTGAAAAAATATCATGACATATAGATGTATCACCCTGATGATGTTGAAGATTCTCTCTCTACTCCTCCTACTGTTATTGTTGTTGTTGTAGAATACCTTTCTCGTTAAGGGGGAGTGTTGAATTATTATAACTTCGAAGAATATTCTAAATATATTTTATTGGTCCCCAATGTTTCTATTAGGAGAATCACTTGTATTTTCTTGTACCCCGATAATTCCTATTGGGAGAATTACTAAGAGTCATGAGGAAGTCCCCTCCGTTGTAATTCGGGTCATTAGTACCCTCCGGAATATATTATTACATTAAGTTAACCTAGTTATGGTTACTCGATCCTACAAGTTTACTTGAGCCTACATGACATGGTTAAATGTCAAGTGAATGAAAGAATATAAATACAGGTGAGGTGCTTCTCATTTGAACACACTCACACTCACTTGTGCATAGCGCATGGAGAGAGAGAGAGAGAGTCATATCTGGTGGAGGGAGGCACACATGTTTTGGGTCTTTTCTTTTATCTTTTATACATCTTATATAGAAGAATTTTTTGTTGGGTTTTCTTTCGCATGAGGGTTTCCGAGGATAAATCTTTGTGTTATTTTTGTGTGGTTGTGCTTGTCTATCTTTCAGTGATCTTTTGGCTTATGGTTATGCTATTATGATGCTAAATGTTATAAGATCTGATATAACCATTAAAAACTTAACAATCTAAATCTAATTCTTTCCTTGAGATAAAAGACGGGGGGCTCAGTAGTCAGAGACCCTATGAAAAGGCTTGCGGATGATAGTATACAACAACAAGATCTTTTGGACATTAAACCAAAACAAGGAAAGTATACCTGGTCCAATAAAAGAATAAGGCTAAGTCACATCATAGCTCAGTTGCATAGGTTCTTAGTGCAAATATTTCTCTTTCTTGAAGGCAAAATTCTCTTATCTAAAATATTGGCAGATCTAGCCTCAAATCACAAGCCAATTCTTTTACAAGTAAATGATGAAGAATATCTCGACACAATACCCTTTCACTTCAATCCCCTATGGTTAGATATGAAAGGCTTTTGGGAAACCCTTGAAGCAACATGGAATACCCATATATTAGGCTCTTCGAGATATGTCTAGGAACAAAAACTGAAGGTCACCAAGATACCTTTAAAAGTCTGGGCCATAGATAGATTTAAGCCCCCTTCTCAAGCAAGAACAACAACAATGAAAAACTTGGTTGTATCCCAATCTGTCATAGATTTGAAGCAGATTGAGAAAGCAGACTTGGTAGAGGAAGTGTAGCTTCAAACAAAAGTATTTTGAGAATTCCAAAAGGAAGAAGAATAATAGAGGTTAAAGTCAAGAAGCACTTGGATTAAGGTCGGAGATCGGAATACATCTTTCTTCGATAAGTAGGCAAAGGCCCGATAGTCAGTCAATCATGTTTTAGAAATTTGAACCAAATTTGGAGATATAATCAAAGGGTTCTCTTTAGTTAAACAAGCTACTCAACATTACTTGTAGGCCTTGTTCACAAAAGAAGTGGATAATAAGGAAGAAGCCTCCAAGATATTTTTAAAACATATTCCCACTAACATCTCGGTAGCAGAAAACCTGGCTTTGTTGAAACCGTTCACTGAAAATGAAATCCTTAATGTTATTTGGGGCATGGAACCAGATAAGTCTCCCAATTTTTCTATCCACTTTTTTAGAGCCTGTTGGCATATAATCAAGCATGATCTTCTCCGTATGGTCATAAATGTTCAAAGGAAAGGTTAGCTAGAAGGTAGCACGAACTCAACCTTCCTCTCTTTAATTTCCAAAGACTCTCGTCTTGGCTCCTTCGCAAGATTTATGCATATTTCCCTATGTAATGTCTCATATAAAATAATCGCAAAGATCCTTGCTAGTCGGCTAAATCCTATTCTAAATAGGATCATCTCAAAAAATTAGGGAGGTTTTCTAAAAGGTCGTCAGATTTTGGATAATGTCATTTTGGTGCAAGAAACCATTCATTCATGCAAGCCGAGGAAGGACAAAGGTATGTTAATTAATATTGATATGGCTAAGTATTTTGATAAGGTTAAGCATTCCTTTCTCTGCAGGGCTATGGAAATCTTTGGATTCAACAAAGATTTTATAAGTATCATCAAAGCATGTATTAGGAGAGTATGGATTGCCCCCTTAATCAACGGAAGACCAACTAATTTTTTCCAAGCAACAAGAGGAATCATGTAATGCTGCCCTCTTTCTCCCTTTCTCTATATTCTTATGGCAGACTTTCTCAATAGAAAACTTCTAGCGGATAGATAGGTAGGGCTTCTGTTGGGAATTCAAACTTTACAAGGAGTAAAACCCCTAAATCATTCATTCTTTGTTTATGATTCCCTTTTCCTAGGAGGGGCCTTCTTAAATATACAAAAAATTTATAATTGTCATCTATAATGATTGTTTTTATTCAAGAGGATTGGTCAACTATATGAAGAGCTCTGTTTACAGATGAAATGTATATGTGCTCACAATGGCCATAATTTCTCAAGTTGTCAAAATGCAAGGTTATGCCACTTGGGAAAAATTCAAATTTTCAAGTCTCCTCGTCACTCTAGGGATGACAAAAGTATATCATTAAACTGAAGTGGTTTTCAAAATTCAATAAAAAATTTGTTTATAGGGGAGACATTGGATAAACCTAGCAAGGAAGACAGTTCTAATCAAGTCTGTCTTCTTTGCTCTCCCCCACTATCAATCATCCTCTTATCCCCCAAGATGGTAACATAAAAAATTTATAGGCTGTTAAAGGAATTCCTTTGGCAAGGAGGGAAAGGAAATCAAAAGAAATTCCATCTTGTGAACTAGTTTACCATCAAACTGCCAAAAATAGAAGGAGGGATTCAAATTTGTGATCCCCATCTTGCAAATTTGGTATTGGGGGGAAATATTCTTTGGAAAAATCTCTCTAATTGCAAGCACTAGGTCATCCAGATACTTAGGAAGAAATATCTCCCAAGAGTAGGTTTGAGGTGCTTAGAAGCATAAAACATCCCAAAAGGATCCTCAATTTGGAATTTGTGTAAAGCATCTTTGGACTTTTTCCTAAATAACCTGCACTGGATACTAGGGAACAAAAGGAAAATTTACCTGTGGGATGACAACATTCTAGGGAACCCCCCCGCCCCTTAAGCACCATTAAATCCCTGTCGTATCTCCATTCTTAGGCTGCTCAAAATGGGTTTAGAATCCTCATAGATATTTCCATCTGAACGGACACTGGAGACTGAAAAGAGTGGGACGGTACCAGGCTTGCTTGACAATCTGTTACCTTCAAAAGAAATGATGATTTCTTATCTTACAAGTTGTGCCCCAATTCACAAGGCCGTTAAGGACAAACAAGGATGGCGACCATCAAAGAGAATACACAATGACAAAGGGATTTATATTAATTCAGTCTACAAGGGTGTTTGAATCCCCTAAATCAATATGGAAATTTATTTGGAACTCTTTTGGCCTACCCATGGTAAATTTCTTTGCTTGGCTATTTGCTCACATAAAAGTACTCACAAGAGAAAACCTCACCAAAAGGGGCATTCTAGGGCCTCATAGATGTTCTTTTTGTTGTGATAATTTGGAGACAATATATCATATTTTTCTGGATTGTCACTTTGCACAATAAGTTTGGAATTTGTTGTTGAGATATTTAAATGTGACAACCCCCTTTCAAGTTTCTATCTCTACTCTTTTTCTATCTTGGCAAAATCTGTATCCCTCCCCACTGACAAAAAAACTAGTGTGGAAACAAATTTGGATGACTCTTCCAAAATTTATTTATTGGAAGCTCTAGAAAGCAAGAAACAACCTCATTTTCAATAATATAGCTTCCTCTCCTCTACAAGTAGTGGGAAGAGCAAAATCTCTTCTATTAGAATCTCTTCATGTTTCAGGGAAACAATTGGAATCAAATTTAAATTCAGTAGAAAAAGCTTGGTTAGAAAACCTCTCCTCTCTTTATAGAGTGGTTCCTTGCTCTTCTCCCCCAAAATCCTCTCCCTGGCCACTTCGTCTGAATGCTCAATATTTTTGATAATGACGGTTACATTAGAATAAGGTTGGTCTTTTCTTTGGCGATGCTTATAGAGGCAACCTCGAGGTGGCAAGAGCAGGTGGGGTGTTCGTTTCCCCTAGAGGGCATGTTGAATTAAGCTTTAGTTGGGGTTTGGGACACTGTTCCAACAACCAAGCAGAAGCCCTTACTTGGTAAAAAGGTTGTATGTTGGTAATTCAAGATGGAATAAAAAAAATTTAGATATCCAGTGACTTGTTAATCCTCCTTAAGGCAGTGAACTTAGACCAAGAGTTTGGAGATGCTAAGTTGAATTAGTTTCTTGCTCGAATCAAGAAATATATGACTTCCTTCTCTCGTTTCTAGGCCTTTCACATCTCGAGAGACCTAAAAAAGGAAGTATATGTTGAAGAAAAAAAATAGTTCTAGGTTATCTCCAGGGTATTTCATAACTTTGCATGGTGCAAATGAATTTAATCTCCGTAGCCTCCTTTCTGCACCAATTCATATCCCATCGATGGAATTGGATAGGAGTTTTAATTGTTCAATACATAGACGATTGCGAAGAACAGTGAAGATATTGTCTCCATGTTCGTCACATGTTCTGGGTACAAGCAAGTGAATTCAAGCATGGGAGCAATTAGAGCTTAGGGTGGTAGATAAAGGATTATTTGATATGGATCGACTTGGAAAGCATTGGAGTATTTATGGGCAATGCTCGTCTGACACATGCTCTTCATACCTTCTGAATTCTTAGGCAAGAAAAGCTCAAATAAGGGGGAGGTTCCATCAACTCTTTATGCTCTCGCGCTTTCGACGTGCAAGGATTAGGCATGAGGTTACAATGGATGTTTGTCATGAATATTTCTGTTGTGTCCCGCATGAAATTAGTAGAATAGATAGTGAATTGGATCTGCAACTCAAAGTCATTTGCCATGTCAACTAAAAACATGAGCGTTGGAGACAAAAATATGGCTCATCGTCAAAAAGGGAAGAGGAGGTCAGGGCTTGAGAATGGCATGCCCATACCTTTATGAATCCTCGATTAGGGTTTTGAGAGTATGTCATGAAAATTCCTAGTGATAATATCTTGAAAAAGCCTCAGAAATTCTTTGTGAAAAAGCCTGATGAGAATAGCTTTGAAATGAATGAAATAAAATACATAAATTATACCCAAGGTTGAGAGAAGGATATTGCACACTTATTAGGTCAAGCTCATGGAATAGGGTTTCAAAGGCATGCCATGAAAATTCCTAGATATTGAAAGCCCATGGTAAAAATACCTTGTGAAAGTAATTTGAAAATTCCCTTTAAAAGTGCCTTAGTGAAAAATTACATGTGAGAATGCCTTAAAAAAATGTCATATAAAAATGCCTTTGTGAAAATGTTTTAGTGAAAATGTTCAATGAAAATGCCTAGGTAAGATTGCCCCATGAAAAGGCTTGGTGAAAACAACTTTGAAATAAATAGGAAATAAACTACAACAAAAAAAAGGAACATGTGCACTTGATTAAGTCAAGATCATGGATTATGGTTTAGGAATACCATGAAAATGCCCAAATCTTGGAAATTCTCAAAAATGTTTGGTGAAAGTGATTTCATGAAAATGCCATATGAGATTGCCTCAATGGAAATGTCATGTGAAAGTGCATTAGTGAAAATGCTTTAGAAGAAACGTCCAATCAAGTGAGAATCCATGTGAGAAGACACGATGAAAACATCTTTTAAATACATGAAATGATAAAGGAATAAAAATAAAATAATTTGTAACCAAGAAAGGAACATGTGCACTTGATTAATTCAAACTCATGGATTAGGGTGCAGGGTTTAGGTGTGCCAGATGAAGATCATAAATTAGGGCTTAAGGTTTAGATATGCCATGACAATGCCCATATCTTGAAAATTTCCAAAAAAGACTAAGTGAAAATGCCTCACTAAACTGCATTTGTGAAAATACCTCAATGAAAATGTCATGTGAAAGATACCTCAATAAAAATGTCATATAAAAGTGGTCCAATAAAAATATCAAAGTTAGAATACCTTATAAAAATGCAGATTAAAACAAATGGAATAAGCAACAAAGTTGCTTAGTACCTGCCTCCTAAGAAGAGATTGAAAATATATAGCAACATGATAATTTTGCTATAAAAATATATGATAAAACAAATATAATTACAATTTGAAAGAAATTAAAACAAAAATGAATTAAAAAATGTCCATTTAAATACGATATAGGTTATTGCAATGTAGCATAAAACAAGCATATTCAAGCTTCCTTACATACTTCTAGTAATATTCTTGACTTATGTTATAAAAATATGCAAGTTTCTTTATAGACTAGCATAAATAGGAAATGAAAAATAATAGCTTATAAGACTATAAATTAATATCAATGTTGTGAGAATAGTTTATTTATATTTTATTATAAATTTATATATATTGCAACCAATTATAATATGTAGTTAAAAAAATAAATTATTAATATTGAAAAAAGGACATGGTTAATATATAGAATTAAATGTTATAATGCATTTTGAAATCAATTTCTTTTTTCATATCATGAAGCTAATAGGTGGGTTAAAAAAAAAAACCACTTGACATTGAAATTGTTCATCATGTATATAACAAAACATATAAATAATGATAATGGTCTAAAATTTTAATGTGCCTAAATGTGATTGCGAGAGATCATCTTTCTATGTTCAAACCTTTCTTCCAATTTTGCACTACAGAAAAGAATTGTACTAACAAATAAATTCTTGTTAAACATATTTAAAATCAAAATAAATCTTACTAAATTAAAATAAATCTTAATATATTAAAATTAAAATAAACCTAAACAGGTTAATAATAACTTATAAAACTTTTGACCATGTGTTACTGATATTTATATCAAAAATTAACTAAAATCATTCTATATAATAAAATCCTTGTCCCCATTATTTATCATCATTATCCCAATATAGTTTAAAATAAAATTAAATAACTCTAAATGACATCATGCATTCATTTACGAAATAATCTTCCGACAAAATCGCAATCCTCACCAATCAAATGTCCATTAAACAAGCATGGTCCCACGAGGCCTCCCAACTAGATTTTACTTTCAATGACAAAGCCATTCTACCATGAAGATACCCTAGGCAATACAGTGCTAGATTTCATCTATGAAATTATTAACATTTAAATTTAAAATAGTTAATATAATTTGTAAAAAATAATACATAATACAAGAACATCAGAAAACTTGACAGACGTCTGTCTAATATTACAAAATACAGAGCCTTTTTATTCATTTAAACATTCATAAGCCTGCAGCTTCAAAACTTTTCATGATATATTTGGAGAGCATAAATAGTAAAATTCCTAGTTGCATTCATGTATCAAACTTTAAGAATTAAGAAGCATCAGGCTGCCAAAAAGGTTGACATTATTTGTGCTTATCATGGCCGGGAGTGCGTTGCGGAGTTGATGGGAACCACTGGAAGTTTCTCCTCCGGCGGGTTCCACCTGTGCAACCTACGAACCTATGTTGCTTTTTGGCTCCCAGGCATGACAAACTAGGCGGCAGGAGACTTTGAGTGGCTCGATTTGTCATGTAATTCATAACCGCTTCGAGGCCATCTCTAACGATCTCTG
>LPNX010867039.1:25048-54195 GCA_001517045.1 Pseudotsuga menziesii
AAAGAAAAATCCAAATGAAAAAGAATATTAATTGTATAAAATTGATATAACATTTTTTAATAAATTGTAAATATAATTATAAGAAATGCTACTTACTAAATCTTTCAAGACAATCATAATTAATATGAAACAAAATTATTTACAATTTTTCATAACATATAAAAGCAAGTTTACAAAATCTTTCAAAAATATAAATATATATGAAACAAAACCATTTTGAGAAAATAAAAAGAAAAGTTTACTAAATCTTTCAAAAACACGCATTTATATAAAACAAATTCATTTCATATTACTCTACAATTACTGTAAATATATATGAAACAAAGCCAAAATTACTGTAAAATTTAATAATATAAATGTGAAAGAAATCCAAATTTATTGTGTAAATTTTATTAACATAATTTTATGTTATCAATTTATTTGTCTATAACTTATGCATTTTCATTTTATGTATTAATAACCACAACAAAAATAAATAAATAAATTGATAGAAATATTATAAATTGATAAAAATATCTACTCAAATACAAATCTATATAAATATAAACAAAGACAAATTAATAAAAAACATTACAAAACATTACAAAACATTACAAACAAAACTAATAACTATTGATGTGAATGGAAAAATTGATATGTTTGTCAAATTTTATAAAAAATAAAAATAAATTAAATATGCATTTACTTGGCACATATAATGGTTTGCAAAAACAATTCTAGGTGAGCCTTCTGTTGGAGACATTTACCACCATACACACTCAAATTGGTCAAATTGGCCTAGTTAAACCACTATCCTAAGTATTATTGACATTAATTAAGATCAGTGGAGCATTAAATGACATCATCTAGTCACACCCATGCCTACCTTCAGTCAAGGAGGCTAACTTAGCCTTCTCCTACATTCAGGGAGGCTAACTGGAGCACTCCGGGGGTGATCCGAGTGTCATTAATGCACTTTATTGCTAACTGATGGTTACAATCAGTTAGACAAGGCAGTGAGGATGCCTCCTCTCATTAAATTGATTATTTAATGATTAATTAATGAACTGGAGTCAACAGGAAACCACTTCTGATGTTCAGTTCCACTTTAGTTAACCTCATCGAGGTTCATTGGAGTCATTGAAGCGCTAGCACTAGATGGTTGGCTTGCTATGACATGTGTCTGATCTCCTTCAGTTGATACTCAGTCATTTATTGCACTCCGACATCAGTTAGGGCTCAGTGGAGTCAATTAGGGTTTTGATTAGTGGTTGACTTGAGTGTTGACTGTGGCTTACATTCAGTTAAACTAGAATCACTCATTCAATTCGAATGACCTCCTTAGGAATTCGAATTGATTCTCATTCATGCTTGTAGCATGACATTGTAATGTAATTTCTCATTCTTTGTGCGAATATACAGAGCGGCTACTCATTCTGTAGTTCGATTACACCATTTCATGAGTTATTTGTTGATTAATATTTGATGAGATTGATGTTTAGTCCCTAGATCAATGTGAAAGATTAATATGGTATCGGAGCTCACGGTGGGATGAAGCTCTATCTTTCAAAAACAAGCTTTTTGACAAATTTCTGCATGAAAATTGAACAATAGCTCAAAAATCCAGCACTGCACCAGAAGCCAAGGCTTATCACTTGATACCCCAAGTAAAGAACTTGTTGATCAAGCTTGCTTGATTGACTATGTTGGGTGTGATGAAAGCCTAAAATGTGCAGGCTGTCTAACCTCATGATTCCCCTTTTGTTGTGATTTGCAGGTTTTAACAGGTACAACTACGAATGGACTCATCAGTCCCTCTTCTCACCCCATTCACAAGCTATTCAGAATGGAAGTTGAAGATGATTGCATCTCTGAAGAGACGAGGTCTCTATGAGGACTTGGAAAAGAGTCTTATGAGAATGATAATGACTGGCTAAATGGCAGTGATAGAGATTTTGGAGCAATATGTCTAGCCCTTTCTCCTAGTTTGCGCTACCTTATTGGTTCTGCTAAATACCCAAAGGATCTCTGGACAAAATTGAATAGAACCTTTGGCAAGCACAATGAGGATCATAATAGCACTTTTGAGATCGCATCCAGCACCACAAGAGTTCTTTACTCAAAGTCTCGGCCTCTACTCTCTCTGATGAAGTTGTTCAAGATGAAGATGAAGCAGAATCTTTTACACATTCAATTCGAATTGAAGAAAGTCTCCGTGCAGTGACTCCTTCTCCTGATGCTCTGGAAGTTCATGAGATCTCTGATATCTCATCTCCTCATATCGCTGAAACAAAAGAAGACATTCGAATCTCTGATATTGAATAAAAATACTGCTGCACTTCCATGCAAACATTCAACAATGATTTTCCTTTGAATTCTGTGCAAAATTTACCAGTAATTGCTTCTGAAAGTGAAGAGAAATTTGATTTTTCTCCCTTTAATGTTGTTGCTGGTGTACAAATATGTAAAAACTTGGATATTTTTGAAGAAATATCATATTATAAGAGTGACACATTCGCTCCCCATGATCTAGATCTTCCAGCAAAATCTTGCAGGATTGCATGCACAAAAATTCAAAATTTTGAAGAAGACTCAAAGTTGTGCATCCACCGTCTTAGTTAACCATTTATTTGAATATGATATTAACCTTATTGTATATGATATGATCTTATTTAGATCTGATATGATATTGCTTGGTTTAATATATCAAATTCATAATCTTTCAATACTGCTTGTACCTGTTCTCATCAACGGTGTGAAGAAACAAGTACCGCAAGTCTCCTACAAAACGGTTGCTGGGCACTTGATTTCATTTCACAGTTTTGGATCTATTGTGAACATATTTAGATTTGATTTACTTTCTGATTTGATATTATTTGGTTCATATTTTAAAATCCAAAAGCTTTTAGTCATGTTTGTAGCTGCTCTCACCAATTCCAGTGTGAAAAATCAAGTACCGCACCTTCTCTTCAAAACTGCTGATGGGGATTTGGTGTTAGTTTCCTCTTATGAGGTTGCTGATATTTTATTATGTGATTAGTTAGCTATTTCAGATGCTATATCAGATTATGGAGCTCAAGCATTCACTCTCCACAGTCCCAGGGCTTCTCTACCTTTGGTCACATGCGCATTTCCTCACAGAACTAGTAAAGAGGAAGACATTTTGCATCCGCTTGGACACTTGCTCCTAAGAATTGGGGATGATTTTACCACTCATGGTTTGCTGTTCAAGGCTACAACATATTATTTTCTTGAGTGTTCCACACATGGTTTGAATCCTCAAGAACCTTTTCTCTCTCTTCAGATGATTTCAGCTGCTCTACATGGGTTCAATTTTCACCTTGCAGCTGTTTATATTTCTGATTCAGTTGAGTGCATTGTTCTTCTTCCAAAGTGGAATATTCCTCCAAAAATATTCATTTAGTTTGGATTCAGAGGTTCACATGCACAGTCTTAGGATGCTGCTGCATAGAAGAACCAATTCTTGATTTACTGCTTAGTTTGAGGGGGGGTATTTTTCCCATGAGGTTTTCTCCATTTCCTTGGTTTATTAAGCAGTTACTTTATCGTACAGGGTGACCTATGGCCTTAGTTACCGGGGCCCTAGCATTTGTATGCATTTATGTTTTCTAACTCCTCCTGAGTATAGCTTAAAGGGGGGTGTTGGAGACATTTACCACCATACACACTCAAATTGGCCAAATTGGCCTAGTTAAACCACTATCCTAAGTATTATTGACATTAATTGAGATTAGTGGAGCATTAAATGACATCATCCAGTCACACCCACGCCTACCTTCAGTCAAGGAGGCTAACTTAGCCTTCTCCTACATTCAGGGAGGCTAACTAGAGCACTCCGGGGGTGATCTGAGTGTCATTAATGCACTTTATTGCTAACTGATGGTTACAATCAGTTAAACAGGGCAGTGAAGGTGCCTCCTCTCATTAAATTGATTATTTAATGATTAATTAATGAACTGGAGTCAACAGGGGTGCCTCCAACCACTTTTGATGTTCAGTTCCACTTCAGTTAACCTCATCGGGGTTCATTGGAGTCATTGAAGTGCTAGCACTTGATGGTTGGCTTGCTATGACATGTGTCTGATCTCCTTCAGTTGAGACAAACATTTATTGCACTCCGACTTCAGTTAGGGCTTAGTGGAGTCAATTAGGGTTTTGATCAGTGGTTAACTTGAGTGTTGACTGTGGCTTACATTCAATTAAGCCAGACTCACTCATTTAATTCGAATGACCTCCTTAGGAATTTGAATTGCTTCTCATTCATGCTTGTAGCATGACATTGTAATGTAATTTCTCATTCTTTGTGTGAATATACAGAGCAGCTACTCATTCTGTAGTCCGATTACACCATTTCATGAGTTATTTGTTGATTAATCTTTGATGAGACTGATGTTTAGTACCTAGATCAATGTGCAAGATTAATACCTTCAATGCCCTTATGCTTGATAGAACTAAAAATAAATAAAAACATATAAATAAAAGAAATAATTAAATTTATTTTAATATATATATATATATATAATTTAAAATATAAACATACATTTACCAGTTGCTCACACGATACACCCAAACTGATGTGCTTCAAATGAAAGTCCTACCAATACCGTGGAGATTGCAAATATTGTAATTCATTCCCAAACTATTCATTACATTCGCTCAAAAGATAGGAAAAGTTGGCTCCGTTAGCAGGCTTATCATTCCTAAAAAAAGGACTAGTATCTAGTCCCACCCTCCCTATATATATATATACCCATACGCTCGCATATCTACTAGCTTCTTTTTGCGACAGTTCCGATCCAACTGCAATCCGCTTCGTGTTCAGAGATAGTAGACTACAGACCACAAAAACCCTGAATTTAAAGAAGAGATGTTAGATGAAAAATAACACACAGATGCTAATACAAAAGATTCAAACAAGAAATCTCTCCAAGATGAAGGAGTGAGAAATAAACCTTAACCTTTAAAATCTGATTTTCAATTTCGAGGTGTGGCAATTCAGTGTGCTAGTAGAGCATTTTACTGGTACAACAACAACTATGAGAACAGGCCGTGAGAAACTAGTGGAGCTTTTTACTGGTATAGAAATTGCTATGAGAACACATCTACTATGAGAACAAGCCATGAGAAACCCTGTCTAGGAAATTGCGAATAGATCTGTGGATGGAAATTGCGAATTGGATTTATAATGAGATAAAGTTTTCCAAAAAAAAAAAATAAAGCTTGAGAAAGCTTATTTTCTAAAAACTACGAAAAAATAATTTCGAGAAAGCTCCATTTTCAAAAATTATGGAAAAAAATATGAAATTTGAATAAAAAAGGAATAAAGTTTGAGAAATTTTTTTTCCAAAAATTATGGAAGAAAAAGAATAAGATTTAAGAAAGCTCACTTTCTAAAATTATGAAAAAAGGTTAGCTAATGTGTTAAATAAATAGTTGATAACTTCATAAATAACTAAATTTATTTTATTTTTAAAATTAGTAACAAATAAATTATGTGTTTAGAAATTAATAACATACTCATAGAAGAGTAATATGAGTTTTTTTCTATAAATATATATTATTTTAACTAAATTGTGTGTCTTAAAATTAATAACATACTAGTAACATATTTATACAAGTCAATAATATGGATTTTTTCTATAAACATATATTATTTTTACTATTTAATAAAATTTAAATAGTTTGGTTATAATTTATTAAAAGTATGATATATTTTGAAAAGTTTAATATATTATAAAAATATTTTCTATTCTTTAAATGAAAAAATTAAAAATAATATATACTTAGTATTTGACAAGTAATTTTTTTTTTTAAATTTCATTTACATAGAAAAAACATTTGCCCTTATAACGAGGGAGGCTCTTGAAGGGCAATGAGTTGATCCATGGGACTCGACGTTTAAAAGTTTTTTTTAAAAATAGATTTTTGGAAGTCAATATAACACTCTCATGGTATTGATTTTTTTGGAAGTCAAGATAACACTCTCATGGTATTGATTTCACTTTTTTTATGGAAGTCAAGATAACACTGTCACATAATTTGGCTGTTGTGAAGTGAGAATATTCAATCTATAAACTATTTGAACTTTAGAAAACTTCAAATTCAAACAAAAACTATTTCGCCAATTCTGACGCCCAGACAAAATGGTAAATGGTCAAAGTTTTAGGCTCATTCCTCGGAAAGTTGTGAGATACACGCTCACGTTTCTAAAAAACCTCAATTCTGAGTTCACATGCATCATAATTTGTACATTACATGAATCTCGTGCCGGCTGTCCAGTTTCCAATCGTACTCTGATGTCCACCCTTTATCCCATATGCGCTAAAAAGGTTTCTAAACCTATATAACGAATCGAGCCCAGGGTCGGGCTTCTTCGCTGCATGTGCGGAGCCCAAGAGAGCAACGTTTCACCGACTATGAACGGAATAACTTGAATTCAAAGTTCTGTGTAATCTACCAAACTTCTGTCTATCAAATGAAGTTGACATCCTCTTCTATTATAGACTTTCTTGATTCAATATCCAAACAATCTGTCTATCAAATGAAGTTGACATCCTCTTCTATTATAGACTTTCTTGATTCAATATCCAAACAATGGATGAGAATCAAGAACCAATAAAATATATGAATTCACCCTCCATGCTCCGTCGTGAATCATTCGTTATGACTAGGAGTTAGTTGATGGGATCATCGGCTCAGCTGTCTTTTAGAGATTGTTCCTGTAGTACGCTAACAATTAGATAACTGTCTATTTGCAATATTTGCGTGATGGCATTTAGGTCTATGCATATCTCGTCAACTAAAACATTTTAGATAACTGTCATCGTTTTTTCCAGGTCCATTCAATGAATTTCACGGTACGATATTTTCGTGCTATTTCAATGTGATTTGGCTGTAAATAAACTAGTTCTAAAGATCGTGTTTTATTGGTTTTCATTTCAAAATATATTGTTTTACAAATTTTACAACTTATAATTAAGGTAGTAAAATAACTATGTTTTACAAATTTTACAACTTATAACTAAGGTAGTGAAGTATACTTATTGGTGTTCAATATCAACCAGGCAGTTAAAAAAGGCTTAGCATTAAATACTGTAGCTGCAGGGATATCAATCATTAGAACAGTTGATATCCCCACAACCACAATATTAAACACTGGGCTGCAAAGTGGATATTGGATATTTTAACTATACATTATTAATTTTTTAGTATTACTAAATTAAATTTAATAATAAGTCTTTTAGTAAATTAATTCATTATAATACAATGAAAATATAAAAGAATAATTTGTCTAAAAAATTAATACTAATATTATAATGAAAATTAAAACTATTTAAATTATCTATCAATTATTATTAATTTAAATCACTCAAAAGTATTTTATCCTTGTTACCATTTGCAATATCTTTATTATGCAAAAAAAACTAATATTATACTAAAAATAATACTATTTAAATAATCTATCAATTATTATTAATTTAAATCACTTAAAAGTATTTTATCGTTATTACCATTTGCAATATCTTTATCATAAAAAATATATATTTAAAATAATACATTACCCTATGGTAAGTCATCAAATAAATTCAAAAGCATTAAAATTTAGACTATTTAAATTCAAAATATTTTATAAAAAATAAAACAAAATTGAACCTAATTGGCTTTGAGAAATCCACATGTTAATATTGATAAACCCACATATTAATTCAATCACTTGCTCCAAGAAGTTTTATTAGCTTGTGCCTCTTAAAGTCCAACTTGCTTTTGTGTAAGCCTTACATTTACAAGAGGATACATTAAATCATATAATATTTTACCAATAAATTTTAAATTATTTAAATTCAAATACATTGAATGATGATGATCATTAACCTCTATTGAAACCAACTTTGGTTTATAGGGTCCCTTAAGAAGGATAATACTTTGTTTACTTTAAAATCTTGTCCCTGTGCTAAAAAAACTTGCCAGAAAGTTTTCCAAGCTCACTATAGTTTTGGCAAGTTACGAGGTTATAAAGGTTTGTACTGTAACAAATATTATGAAACTCCGATCTAATGTGGGTGTAAGTAGGACACTTTAAGAGAAAGTGATTTTCATCCTCAACCCTCATAGACTCACAGAGATGAAAAACCCTTTCTGCGGATAGAGTTTTAGGAATAGACCAACACTCTCTTTAGTTATGGAGTTCATGGGAGTTCGTTCTAATCTTGACTCCAAGTTAGGATTAATGACCTTCTTATAGTATCTTAATTTTCTCTTAATAGCTAAATTTTTCTCACACGAGAATTTCTCTTTAAACTTAGAACTAATAATATTTTTGACAAAATGTTGTTTTCATCAATACTCCAATGGTTTAACCAAGTCATGGTATCTTGAAGCATACCTGGTTTTGACTTGAGTTTAAAGTAATTTTAGGAAGTCTCTCCGTTAAAAAGAAAGTTGACCAATTAAATTTTACATATAGATTAAAAAAATAACTAACCAATTAAATTATTTAAATTTAAAATCATTATATAATAAGTAAAAAAAATTGAAGAGAAAACACTTTTTCTTGTAAATGGCTTTGAGAAATCTACATACTAATCTAACATAAGCTTTAAGAGTTTGTTCCTCCTTATGTCCAACTTGCTTTTGTGTAAGCCTTACATTCATAAGAGGCTCACACTTCACATGTTTGTGGATATGTTATGTTGAAATGTGTAAGGGTATTTTAGATTTTTTTAAAGGAAGTGGGTATAAGATTGAATTCAGAGGAGATCAATGGGTAATGAAACTCAAATTTATTTATCCATATTTTTTCTAGATCAATAAGAGAAAGCATTAAATCTCTTTCCTAGGTTCTGTAATATATCCGAAAAATATTTAAATAGATCTTTTACGTGGCAGTATAATTTTTTTTTCTTAGCATGTATATTTAAACTAGACCAAATAAATTAAACTTATTGTTTACTTAACTATACGGTGAGTGTACAAAGTTGAGGGACCTTTTAGATGCAATGGTAGGGTGAATTCAATCACTCTTGATACATAAAATAGAAATAATCCCAAGCAATCTTGACCCCAAGGCTGCCAATAGGCATGCCAAGTAGGATAGTAGAACAAAATGCGCCCCTTTTTTATTGAAGCAAATCGCGCTTCTGTTTTTATTTGAATAAACGTGCTCCCGTTTTTAAAAACATGTTTTTTTGTTAAAACGGGTCAAGCCCGTCATTTTCACCACAAGGTAGCATTGTTAGATCTTGGATGGAGTAGAACGTGAGTGGGCGAACGTGTTTTGGGTGAGCCAAAGCCATCCACCTACACCTTTGGATCAACCTCATCTTTGTGAGGTATTTTCCCCAAATCTTCTCATGATTTTGTCCCTAAATTCATTAATTTATTTGCCCTAATTTGAAATTAAACCAAAATATTTAATTTATATGGCCAATGGAAACCAATGGAAACCAAAACCCCAATGGAATTGGCTAATGGAAACCAATGGAAACCATAACCCCAATGGCATTGGGTAATGGAAACCATAACCCCAATGGAAACCAATGGAAACCAAAACCCCAATGGAATTGGCGCCCAATGGAAACCAAAACCCCAATTTAATCATAAAAATCAAATAATTTTTATTATTTACCAAAATTTATACCCAAAATTCACATGCCGAATGGAAACCAAAACCCCAATTAACTCATAAAAAATAAATCAATTTCACTATTTCCATATGCATATTCACAAGCATCCTTGTGAATCCATACCAAAATTCACAAATATGCAAAGTTTGTCAATCACATTGCAAGTTTGCATAAGTAATTTACATGCCCAATGTAAACCAAAATCCCAATTAACTCATAAAAAACAAATGAACTTCACTATTTGCATAGGTATTTTCGCAAGCCTCATTGGGAATCCAAACCAAAATTAACAAATATGCAAATTTTGTCAATTATATTGCAAGCTTGCATACAACTCAAAAATATCAAGTAGAATTCATATCTTCCCTAAAATACATAAACAAAGATGGTAAATCTCTTGCCTCTATCCAAAATATCGAAGTTGGTCGTCCAAGAACATCAATAAACACCTTATAGTTTTGATGAAACTTCCTAATCCAAGTGTTAAAATAAGGTATAGAAGCTTCCCATGCTTAACAAATATTTCCTTTTGAATGAAGGGTACCTTTTGGCTAAGGTCAAGACAATGAATTTCAACAATAGGCTCTACGAACATCAAGATACATAGGGAGGTTGATGTGTTTGATTACATGCCAATCACATACTGTCATACATGATAGATTCGAGTGGAAACCTTGCAACCATAAAAGCCACTATACACAATTGTGCATTTAAAGTCTCTCATGGGTATATAGAAAGAGGCCATAGAACTAAAATAACATCAAGTGGAATCCATACATGACCCAAATTACATATAAATGAAGATCTGTTAAATAAACGTTGGAGTCCAAAAAGCATCATGCTACAACAAATAATTACATATCTAACAAAATCGTTGTGTATACTGGGATTTTATTCATCAATAGCACATTATGTCTCCTATTCTAGGGTCTAGCCGTTACCTCTACCCGCAATTTGGGGGCTAGTCATGCAAGGGAATTAATCAGCACCTCACAATTTCGATGAAACTTCATAATCCAAGCCTTAAAATAAGCTAGAGTAGCTTCCCAATAAACATATGCACATAGCACATTTTATGTACACATGCATAAGGAAGTTGTAATTAATACTTGAATTTAGGACATAAATTTAAAATGAAAAAATGTTAAATGTTTATTCTTTGCTATAAAATTCAACATCAATTTTAAAATTTAAATAATAGATTTAGTTTATGTTGTTATTTGTCGTACATTAGTTATACACTTTTCAGTGCTTAGATGTCATTATATCATGTGTTAACTTTTCTAATGATATTTTATTTGTATTTATGATTGCAATGGCTACTATGGATAACACTGCTGAGATATTCACGGTTATTAGCCATCTCAGAGGGATTGGTTCTTCCTGGAGGGGTGGAGATGAGCTCTGACGCTCCCTGTCATACTCATTACTGACTATTGTTGATACGATCACAAGATCGAACGATGCTCTGTACAACATCGCATACTACATGGAGAGGAAAAGACAAGAAAATGCTGATGGGTTGAGCTACAATGAGGTAAAGAAGATGAAAATAACCAAAGAAAACGTTTATACATTATTTAGAGTGCCTAGGATGGATGACATTCCATAGAGCACCAGGCCACATATTTCCATTGAGTGGTGCACCTTTCCACCCATTAGAGACAATTGGATGGGTATATGGTACATGGTGTTTGACATTCCCCCACAGAACAACAAGGAAGTACCATTCTACTTCCTCTGAAAGTTGTATGCAAAGTTTGTGATGGGGAAACATGTCAACTATTTTGACATGTTGGGCTTCCAGGGAGTTGGTAGGGGGATGCCCCAACACTAACCCAATGCTAGGAATAGAGATGCCAATCCATAGATACCTGTACCCCGTGCCCAGCTACTGAGGGAAGACATCCCTCTTGCACATGATACAGTTTCCTAGACACAGGAGGAATTTCTGACTCTAGCTAAGATGTTTTCTTGACAGACGACTACTATTGACCAGACAACACCCTCTTCCTCTGTTGGGGTACAACCACCATCTTCTGGTGGTAGAGGAACATCTATTGGTGGGGATAGACTGGCATCCCATGTGCCTCAGAGCTAGCCACACGTCTGCACAACGTGTGGTCAATCCTGTTATGGTCCTGGACCAAGACATCGTACCTCTGCAATGACTGGTAGTCAGGTAAGGACATTGTTAAAACTCTATTATTGTTCATTTTTTTATTTTTATATACTGTATGTAACATATTAAAAGATTCGTAATATATGCAATATTTACTCTTGCAACAGATTGATGCCTCTCAGGGGGGTGGTACTGCACCCAGTGTGGTTGTATCCGAGTCCCAAAAAACCAACATTGAGGTAATATTTAAACATTTGTCATTTTGTTAATACATATCATTTTGTTAATGCATGTGTTAGTCTTGATTAATTTGTTAGATTGTCTAATATTTACAATTTTTGAAGTTGCAGGAACCCCATTTAGAACCTGATGCTGGAGACATTGATCTCAGCGAAATAATCCAAGGTGGAATTTATGATTATTTGAAGAATGCAAGTACATGGTTAATGACTGAATCTTGTTCGAATTATTTAAATTTCTTAATGTACACTCCTTTATAGATTGCTAATATTTATAATTTTTAAACTTGCAGATGCTATCTGCTTCTGAAGAGGGGCGAGAAATTGCTGGAAGCGGTCACTCCCATGGGGGAGATATGTCCCAGGAAGGGGTAAGTATATTGAAACATGCCCTAGTTTTTTAGTACATATTATTCCATCCATTCAACTCCATGTCTAACTATGGTAACACTTTATGACTGTAGACATCATCGCAAATCCCTGCACCTCCTCTTCCGTTTGGATCTCCCTATAGTCCAAATGTAGATAAGGGGGTTATTTACACCAGACGACCCTCTTCCTTGAAAAGAGCGGGTGTCCATGAGGATCAACCTACTCATCCCACGTTAATGTACATAGTTCCAATGGCAGTTGTTGGTTAGCTTTGAATTCACTTCACAACTAGTTTTTCTTAATGTTATTTTCACATGTTTACAACATCAAGATGTAGAGTCATCTGTGCCAGACCTTAGTGGGGTTGTTGATGTTGCAGTCAATGTTGCATCTACAATAGGGATAAGTCGCACTGAGGTACATCTACTTGAATAATTTTAATTGTACAGTTCATTTGTATTGTTTATGGACATGTACGATGTCTAACTATTTTATCATTTGGTGAATGTAACCACACTCCGGTCCATTAGTGCACGCAAATGAGGTTGATGTTCAACCTGAGGATCCTCTTAGTACTTAAGAAACCCAGTATCTTCTCCTAAAATAAGTTTTTACAGTGATATGCTCAATTTTTACATAATTGATTAATACTTTCTCATTCATGTACATGTTGATAACTGTTGAGATAATTGACATATTTTTTTTATTCGCAGAGAGACTCTCTGCAAGGAGGAGGACACCAGAGGCATCTATACCTTAGACGGATGCATTGAGTCTTTGTTTTATGTACAATTGAGTAATATTTTAAATTTTCAAACTTTGTTATTGCTGGGAAGTACTAGTTCAGTTACCTGATCAAGAATGATTGTCATTTATTTGCAGTCACCAAAGATGCACAGTGGTCGTGGACAGAGGTAACAAGCATCAGGTTCCGGCAAAAAAAGAGAAAGTTAGAGTTTTGATGTGTTAGTCCAGGAAAAATATGTATTTTTTTGTACAATTTGGAGTTAGAGTATAGGGGAACGGTCTAGGAGAGTTGTACTTTTGTTTGCACATGAACATCAAAGATGTTTTTTATACATGTACATTGACAGGCCGTATAAGGGCCTTCTGTTTTTGTATTATAACTTTCATGATATAAAAAATATTTCATATCAAATCTCTTGAGATATTCATGGTTCAGTCTTTTAAGTGTGATTATACACGCGTGGCCAAGAATTTTTCTATGTGTAACGTTCCCAATTTTTAATAGATTTTACAATTGCATAGAGATATTAGTTATAAATTTGAGAACAATGCACACTTACAATATTACGTAATGACAAAAATGTACATTTCAATTGTTTTTTACCACAATCCAATTGCATATACAATGTTAAAGTGTATGAACACAAAGATGGAACATACCTAATACACATAAGCACCCAGCTCAGCTAAGCAACCGATCCAACTAAGTGGAATACAAAAACACCTTACCCACATAACAAACTAACAAACTTCTAAAGGATGCACGAAGTTGACACACCTAAGTGATGCACCTGTGTGGTCAACATAAATGAAATTAGTGCTTGGCATGATGTCTTTCATCTAACGAATGCATGGGATACACATCAAACCTAAAAGTATCAGAGTATTATAAGGTTGATTCAAAATAATGGTTATGATTATATCCTGCACATTATTTTATCATTTTGTTAATGTACATGGCATTTGATGAATGGCCTCAAGGAACAACTTTTGAAGAGACAAAAATTATGTGTGATTTTGTTATAGTTTATATTGATTGGAGAAGTACTATTATGAATCTTGTTTTATAAATTTATGTTTATGGAGTATTATTCGAAACATTCGTAGTGCTAAGATATATATTTTGTATTACTAAATTAAATTTAATAATAAGCCTTTTTAGTAAATTAATTTATTATAATTCATAAAATACAATGAAAATATAAAAAAATAATTTGTCTAAAAAAATCAATACTAATATTATAATGAAAATTAAAACTATTTAAATAATCTATCAATTATTATTAATTTAAATCACTCAAAAGTATTTTATCCTTGTTACCATTTGCAATATCTTTATTATGAAAAAAAAAACTAATATTATACTAAAAATAATACTATTTAAATAATCTATCAATTATTATTAATTTAAATCACTTAAAAGTATTTTATCGTTATTGCCATTTGCAATATCTTTATTATCAAAAATATGTATTTAAAATAATACATTAACCCTATGGTAAGTCATCAAATAAATTCAAAAGCATTAAAATTTAGACTATTTAAATTCAAAATGTTATATAAAAAATACAACAAAATTGAACCTAATTGGCTTTGCGAAATACACATGTTAATATTGATAAACCCACATATTAATCCAATCACTTGCTCCAAGAAGTTTTATTAGCTTGTGCCTTTAAAGTCCAACTTGCTTTTGTGTAAGCCTTACATTTACAAGAGGATACATTAAACCATATAATATTTTACCAATAAATTTTAAATTATTTAAATTCAAATATATTGAATGATGATGATGATGATGATTAACCTCTACTAAAACCAACTTTGGTTTATAGGGTCCATTAAGAAGGATAATACTTTGTTTACTTTAAAATCTTGTTCCTGTGCTAAAAAACTTGTTAAGAAGTTTTCCAAGCTCACTATAGTTTTGGCAAGTTACGAGGTTATAAAGGTTTGTATTGTAACAAATACTCTGAAACTCGGATCTAATGTGGGTGTAAGTAGGGCACTTTAAGAGAAAGTGATTTTCATCCTCAACCTTCATAAACTCACAGAGATGGAAAATCCTTTCTGCCAATCGAGTTTTAGGAATAGACCAACACCCTCTTTAGTTATGGAGTTCATGGGAGTTCGTTCTAATCTTGAATCCAAGTTAGGATTAATGACCTTCTTATAGTATCTTAACTTTCTCTTAAGAGCTAAGTTTTTCTCACACAAGAATTTCTCTTTAAACTTAGAACTAATAATATTTTTGACAAAATGTCGTTTTCATCAATACTCCAATGGTTTAACCAAACCATGGCATCTTGAAGCATACTTGGTTTTGACTTGAGTTTAAAGTAATTTTAGGAAGTCTCTCCGTTAAAAAGAAAGTTGACCAATTAAATTTTATATATAGATTAAAAAAATAACTAACCAATTAAATTATTTAAATTTAAAATCATTATATAATAAGTAAAACAAAATTGAAGAAAAAACACTTTTTCTTGTAAATGGCTTTGAGAAATCTACATACTAATCTAACATAAGCTTTAAGAGTTTGTTCCTCCTCATGTCCAACTTGCTTTTGTGTAAGCCTTACATTCATAAGAGGCTCACACTTCACATGTTTGTGGATATGTTAAGTTGAAATGTGTAAGGGTATTTTATATTTTTTTAAAGGAAGTGGGTATAAGATTGAATTTGTAGGAGATCAATGGGTAATGAAACTCAAATTTATTTATCTATATTTTTTCTGGATCAATAAGAGAAAGCATTAAATCTCTTTCCTGGGTTCTGTAACATATCCCAAAAATATTTAAATAGATCCTTTAGGTGGCAGTATAAATTTTTTTTTCTTAACATGTATATTTAAATCGGACCAAATAAATTAAATTTATTGTTTACTTAACTATATGGTGAATGTACAAAGTTGAGGGACCTTTTAGATGCAATGGTAGGGTGAATTCAATCACTCTTGATCCATAAAATAGAAATCATCCCACGCAATCCCGACCCCGCCAAGCCTAGTCCCAAGGCTACCAATAGGCATGCCAAGTAGGATAGTAGAACAAAACGTGCCCCCATTTTATTGAAGCAAATCACGCTCCCGTTCTTCTTTGAATAAACGCACTCCCATTTTTAAAAACCTTTTTTTTTGTTGAAATGGGTCGAGCCCATCATTTTTTCCACTACACAGCGTTGTTGGAGCTTGGATGGAGTATAATGTGACTGGGCGAACGCATTTTGGGTGAGCCAAAGCCATCCACCTCCACCTTTGGATCAACCTCCTCTTTGTGAGGTATTTTCCCCGAATATTCTCATGATTTTGTCCCTAAATTCATTAATGTATTTTCCCTAATTTGAAATTAAACCAAAATATTTAATTTGTATGGCCAATGGAAACCAAAACCCCAATGGAATTGGCAAATGGAAACAAAAACCCCACTGGAATTGGCTAATGGAAACCAATGGAAACCATAACCCCAATGGAATTGGCCAGTGGAAACCAATGGAAACCAAAACCCCAATGGAATTGGCCAATGGAAACCAATGGAAACCATAACCCCAATGGAATTGGCCAGTGGAAACCAATGGAAGCCAAAACCCCAATGGAAACCAAAACCCCAATTTAATCATAAAAATCAAATAATTTTGATTATTTACCAAAATTTATACCCAAAATTCACATGTCGAATGGAAACAAAAACCCCAATTAACTCATAAAAAATAAATCAATTTCACTATTTCCATATGCATATTCACAAGCATCCTTGTGAATCCATACCAAAATTCACAAATATGCAAAGTTCGTCAATCACATTGCAAGTTTGCATAAGTAATTTACATGCCCAATGTAAACCAAAACCCCAATTAACTCATAAAAAACAAATGAACTTCACTATTTGCATATGTATTTTCGCAAGCATCATTGTGAATCCAAACCAAAATTAACAAATATTCAAATTTTGTCAATTATATTGCAAGCTTGCATACAAATCAAAAAAATGAAGTAGAATTCATATCTTCTCTAAAATACATAAACAAAGATGGTAAATCCCTTGCCTCTATCCGAAATATCGAAGTTGGTCGTCCAAGAACATCAATAAACACCTTATAGTTTTGATGAAACTTCCTAATCCAAGTGTTAAAATAAGGTTTAGAAGTTTCCCATGCTTAACAAATATTTCCTCTTGAATGAAGGGTACTTTTTGGTTAAGGTCAAGACAACGAATTTTAACAATAGGCTCTATGAACATCAAGATACATAGGGAGGTTGATGTGTTTGATTACATGCCAATCACATACTATCATACATGATAGAATCAAGTGGAAACCTTGCAACCATAAAAGCCACTATACACAATTGTGCATTTAAAGTCTCTCATGGGTATATAGAAAGAGTCCATAGAACTAAAATAACATCAGGTGGAATCCATACATAGCCCAAATTACATATAAACGAAGATCTGTAAATAAACTTTGGAGTCCAAAAAGCATCACGCTACAACAAATAATTACATATCTAACAAAATCGTTGCGTATACTGGGGGATTTTATTCATCAATAGCACATTATGTCTCCTATTCTAGGGTCTAGCCGTTGCCTCTACCCGCAATTTGGGGGCTAGTCATGCAAGGGCATTAGTCAACACCTCACAATTTCGATGAAACTTCATAATCCAAGCCTTAAAATAAGCTAGAGTAGCTTCCCAATAAACATATGCACATAAGACATTTTATGTACACATGCATAAGGAAGTTGTAATTAATACTTGAATTTAGGACATAAATTTAAAATGAAAAAATGTTAAATGTTTATTCTTTGCTGTAAAATTCAACATCAATTTTAAAATTTAAATAATAGATTTAGTTTATGTTGTTATTTGTCATACATTAGTTATACACTTTTCAGTGCTTAGAGATGTCATTATATCATGTGTTTACTTTTCTAACGTTATTTTATTTGTATTTATGATTGTAATGGCTACTATGGATAACAATGCTGAGATATTATTAGCCATCTCATAGGGATTGGTTCTTCCTGGAGGGGTGGAGATGAGCTCTATTGCTCCTTGTCAGACTCATTGCTGACTATTGTTGATACGATCACAAGATCGAACGATGCTCTGTACAACATCGCATCCTACATGGAGAGGAAAAGACAACAATACGTTGATGGGTTGAGCTACAATGAGGTAAAGAAGATGAAAGTAACCAAAGAACACATCTATACATTATTTAGAGTGCCTGGGATGGATGTCATTTTGGAGAGCACCGGGCCACATATTTCCATTGAGTGGTGCACCTTTCCACCCATTAGAGACAATTGGATGGATATATGGTACATGGTGTTTGACATTCCCCCGCAGAACAACAAGGAAGTACCATTGTACTTCCTTTGAAAGTTGTATGCAAAGTTTGTGATGGGGAAACATGTCAACTATTTTGACATGTTGGGCTTCCAGGGAGTTGGTAGGGGGATGCCCCAACACCGACCCAATGCTAGGAATAGAGATTCCAATCCACAGATACCTGTACCCCGTGCCCAGATACCGAGGGAATACATCCCTCTTGCACATGATATGGTTTCCTAGACACAAGAGGCATTTCTGACTCTAGCTGAGATGTTTTCTCGACACACGACTACTATTGACCAGACAACACCCTCTTCCTCTGTTGGGGTACAACCACCATATTCTAGTGGTAGAGGAACATCTATTGGCGGGGATAGAATGACATCCCATGTGCCTCAGAGCGAGCCACATGTCTGCACAACGTGTAGTCAATCCTGTTATGGTCCTGGACCAAGACTTGGTACCTCTACAATGACTAGTGGTCAGGTAAGGACATTGTTAAAAATCTATCATTGTTCATTTTTTTATTTTTCCATACTATATGTAACATATTAAAAGATTCGTAATATATGCAATATTTACTCTTGCAACAAATTGAAGCCTCTCAGGGGGGTGGTACTGCACCCAGTGTGGTTGTATCCAAGTCCCAAACAACCAACATTGAGGTAATATTTAAACATTTGTCATTTTGTTAATGCATGTGTTAGTCTTGATTAATTTGTTAGATTGTCAGATATTTACAATTTTTGAAGTTGCAGGAACCCCATTTAGAACTTGATGCTGGAGACATTGATCTCAGCAAAATACTCCAAGGTGGAATTTATGATTATCTGAAGAATGCAAGTACATGGTTAATGATTGAATCTTGTTCGAATTATTTAAATTTATTAATGTACACTCCTCTATAGATTGCTGATATTTATAATTTTTAAACTTGCAGATGCTATCTGCTTTTGAAGAGGGGCAAGAAATTGCTGGAAGCGATCACTCCCATGGGGGAGATATGTCTCAGGAAGGGGTAAGTATATTGAAACATGTTCTAGTTTTTTAGTACATATTATTCCATCCATTCAACTCCACGTCTAACTATGGTAACACTTTATGACTGTAGACATCATCGCAAATCCCTGCACCTCCTCTTCTGTTTGGATATCCCCGTAGTCCAAACGTAGATAAGGGGGTTATTTACACTAGACGACCCTCTTGCTTGAAAAGAGCGGGTGTCCATGAGGATCAACCTACTCATCCCACGGTAATGTACACAGTTCCAATGGCAGTTGTTGGTTAGCTTTGAATTCACTTCACAACTTGTTTTTCTTAATGCTATTTTCACATGTTTACAACATCAAGATGTAGAGTCATCTGTGCTAGACCTTAGTGGGGTTGTTGATGTTGCGGTCAATGTTGCATCTACAATAGGGATAAGTCGCACTGAGGTACATCTACTTGAATAATTTTAATTGTACAGTTCATTTGTATTGTTTATGGACATGCACGATGTCTAACTATTTTATCGTGTGGTTAATGTAGCAACACTTCGGTCCATTAGTGCATGCAAATGAGGTTGATGTTCAACCTGACGATCCTCTTAGTACTTAAGAAACCTGGTATCTTCCCCTAGAACAAGTTTTTACGGTGAGATGTTCATTTTTTACATAATTGATTAATACTTTCTCATTCATGTACATGTTGATAACTGTTGAGATAACTGACATATTTTTTTTATTTGCAGAGAGACTCTCTGCAAGGAGAAGGACACCAGAGGCATCTATACCTCGAACAGATGCAGTGAGTCTTTGTTTTATGTACAATTGAGTCATATTTTAAATTTTCAAACTTTTTTATTGCTGGGAAGTACTAGTTCAGTTACCTGATCAAGAATGATTGTCATTTATTTGCAGTCACAAGAGATGCATAGTGGTCATGGACAAAGGAAACAAGCATCAGGTTCCGGGAAAAAAAAGAGAAAGTTAGAGTTTTGATGTGTTAGTCCAGGAAAAATATGTATTTTTTTGTACAATTTGGAGTTAGAGTATAGGGGAACGGTCTAGGAGAGTTGTATTTTTGTTTGCACATGAACATCAAAGATGTTTTTTATACATGTACATTGACAGGCTGTATAAGGGCCTTCTGTTTTTGTATTATAACTTTCATGATATAAAAAATATTTCATATCAAATCTCTTGAGATATTCATGGTTCAGTCTTTTAAGTGTGATTATACACCCGTGGTCAAGAATGTTTCTATGTGTAATGTTCCCAATTTTTAATAGATTTTACGATTGCATGGATATATTAGTTATAAATTTGAGAACAATGCACACTTACAATATTACGTAATGACAAAAATGTACATTTCAATTGTTTTTTACCACAATCCAATTTCATATACAATGTTAAATTGTATGAACACAAAGATGGAACATACCTAATACACATAAGCACCCAGCTCAGCTAAGCAATCGATCCAACTAAGTGGAATACAAAAACACCTTACCCACATAACAAACTAACAAACTTTTAAAGGATGCATGAAGTTGACACACCTAAGTGATGCACCTGTGTGGTCAACATAAATGAAATTTGTGCTTGGCATGATGTCTTTCATCTAACGAATACATGGGATACACATCAAACCTTAAAGTATCAGAGTATTATAAGGTTGATTCAAAATAATGGTTATGATTATATCCTGCACATTATGTATATCCTACACATTATTTTGTCATTTTGTTAATGTACATGGCATTTGATGAATGGCCTAAAGCAACAACTTTCAAAGAGACAAAAATTATGTGTGAGTTTATTATAGTTTATATTGATTGGAGAAGTACTATTATGAATCTTGTTTTATAAATTTATGTCTATGGAGTATTATTCGAAACATTCATAGTGTTAAGATATATATTTTGTAATAAAGGCGTAATAGGTTGGCCACTTGTTTCTAAACATAAACATGTTCTGTTACATGGTTACTGACGTAATGGCATTGTCTCCTCCTGCATTTCATCGTAAAAATGCTCACATCTATTGGATAACCAAGATAAATTAATATGGGAAACAAACTTCTTTCGAATTTCCATCCTCACGAATGATATGAGATCCTAATATCAATTCACCTCTACATAGAGATTGAAAACTCCTTTCACCTTGATTAAAACACAAACAAAGAATATTTCTTGCTTGACAATGATGGGAAACAAGTCAAGTTCAACACCTCACAACATGTAACAGAATTCTCAATAGCTACACATGGAATAATAGTTTGCAACAAGTATTTTTTCAAGAGGGGAAGATCTACAGTCACCTTCAAGCTGACCTCTATGTGCAAAAATTTCACATTCATTTACTAACAAAAACCCTAGTTTCCAAAATTGAAAAAAAAATTGATCCCTTGTCCATGGAACTAGAGTATAGGGCCACCCCCAGCATTATCTCGATGTCCTGAATCCAATGGAGTCAATGATTCATAGATCCGAGCAACGACCATCATTCTATCGCATGTTGAAGCCCACCTCCCACAAGATTTCAGGGACACCTATTGAATCCCTACCCGAGGCATAGAATGGAAACCATGATCAAAACGGGATTCCGGTGGGTCATGCAATAATTTTTAGGCAGGTTCCATGTGGGAACTCTAGCCACATGTTCACGTTCAAGGAATTTGCAAAGCTGACCCGTATGTGCAAAAGTTTCACATCCACTTACTAAGAAAAATCCTAGTTTCCAAAATTGACTAAAAAAATGATCCCTTGTCGATGCATCCAGAGTAGTGGGACAACCCTAGCACTATCCTAATGTCCTAAATCCAATGAAGTCAATAGTTCGTCGATTTGAGCAACGTCCATCATTCTATCGCATGTTGAAGCGCACCTCCTACGGGATTTTAGGGACACCTATTGAATCCCTACCCGAGGCATAGAATGGAAACCATGCATCAAAATGGGATTCCAGTGGGTCATGCAAGCGTGTTTAGGAAGGTTCCATATGGGAATGCTAGACACATGTTCACGTTCGAGGAATTTGCAAAGTTGACCCCTATGTGCAAAAATTGGGCATTCCCTTACTAAGCATACCCCTAGTTTCCAAAATTGACCAAAACAATGATCCCTTGTCCAAGGAACCATATTAGAGGGCCTCCTGTAGCACTATCTCGATTTCCTAAATCCAACAAATCCAACGATTTGTTGATCTAAGAAATGATCATAATTCTATGGCACGTTGAATCCCACCTCCTAAAGGATTTCACAAACACCTATTGAATCGCTACCCGATGCATAGAATGGAAACTTTGCATCAAAACCGCCTTCTGGTGGGTCATGCAAGCGTTTTTAGGTAGGTTCCATGTGGGAATGCTAGCCACATGTTCATGGTCAAGGAATTTGCAGAGCTGACCCCTATGTGCAAAAATTGGACATTCCCTTACTTAGAAAAACCCTAGTTTCCAAAATTGACCAAAAAAGTGATCCCTTGTCCATGGACCCTGATTAGAGGGCCTCCCTTAGAACTATCCCAATGTATTGAATCCAACTGAGTTGACAGTTTGTTGATCTAAGCAACGACCATTATTCTATTGCATGTTGAATCCCACCTCCTATAGGCTTTCAAGGACACCTGTTGAATCCTTAACTTGGGCATAGAATGGAAACCGTGCATCAAAACGATGTTCCAGTGGGTCATGCAAGCATGTTTAGTCATGTTCCATGTGGTTACAATAGCCACATGTTCATGGTCGAGCAATATACGAATTTGACCCCCATGTGCAAAAATTTGACATTCCCTTACTGAGAAAAACCCTAGTTTCCAAAATTGACAAAAACAATGATCCCTTGTCCATGGACCAAGGGTAGAGGGACACCCCTAGCACTATATTGATGTCTTGAATCCAACAGAGCCAACCGTTTTTCAATCCAAGCAACGACCATCATTCTATTGCACGTTGAATCCCACCTCCTATAGGCTTTCAGGGACACCTCTTGAATCCCTAACTAGGGCATAGAATGGAAACCGTACATCAAAATGAGGTTTTGGTGGGTCATGCAAGCGTGTTTAGGCATGTTGCATGTGGGAATTCTATCCACCCATTCATGGTTGAGCAATATGTGAAGTTGACCCCCATGTGCAAAAATTTGACATTCCTTTACTGAGAAAAACCCTAGTTTCCAAAATTGACCAAAAAATGATCCCTTGTCCATGGACCCAGAGTAGAGGGCCACCCCTAGCACTATACCGATGTCCTGAATCCAACAGATCCAATGGTTCATCGATCTAATAAATGACCATCATTCTATCAAACGTTGAATCCCACCTCCAACAAGCTTTCAGAGACACCTGTTGAATCCCTAACCGAGGCATAGAATGGAAACCGTGCATCAAAACCAGCTTCTGATGGGTCATGAAAGCATGTTTAGGCATGTTCCATACGAGAACGTTATCCACATGTTCACGGTCGAGCAATATGTGAAGTTGACCCCTATGTGCAAAAATTTGGCATTCCCTTACTGAGAAAACTATGGTTTCTATGGTTTAGAATGAAAAATAGGGTTTACGGTGAAAACTTGAGTGAATAGGATTGGCTATAGGGTTTGTAAGCTAATATTGGAAATGGTTATTAGGCTAGGATTACCACTCCTTAACGCTATGTCTCCTGTGGAGAAACAAATTATCAGAGTCAAGGAGATAATTATCGGATTCAAGGAGATGTCCTTATAGGATCAACTTATAGCCCAAGGAGATGGTCTTGGGATATACAGCATGAGTCATGTAAGTATCAATATAATACAACAAATCCATGATGAAGCTCAAGTGCAATTTATCAAGTTGTAGAAGTCTATTGAATTTATAAATCTATCAAGCTGTAAATAATCAATGAGACCATGAAACCAATATATCTGACTACCACATACCTGACTACCTATCTATGGTAATTTGAATAGACCACTGAGACCATCTATAATATAAATGGTATCCTTTATCCTCTCGTGCTCGGAGTAAGGCAACAAGTATCGTGACTTTGATGAGTCCTTGTTTGGAATTGTTTGCAAATGGAGGTTTGTGCCAATCACTAAGTTTGTATAATGGTATACAATTTTACCTGGTATAAAATCTTCAAATACATAACCTTTTTTATTTCATGCGTGGGAAATGTGTGCCAAATATTCTCCTTTGATAACAATCAAACCAATTGGAAAATCATTACCCTCAGAGTCACTTAATGAGACAATGAGAGTCTGCTTCCCATCCAAGCAACGTGCCAGGCAGTAGTCAGTGTGCCATTCATTGCCTCTCGGGGAAACAAGTGCGTATATGTGCCCTGCATAAAATAAAATTAATACGTAGGAATCAGCTAACTAAACACAATTAGTCGTCAAACATTTCAAAGTTATCAACATAATAGTCGAACCTGGTTGTGTGAGATCTGAAATGTGGTCATAGTCATGTGATATACTTGACTGGACCTCCTCCAACTGGGATAATTCTGTAGTTATTTGTCGACCAATGGGGAGTGATACACGATCCCAGCTATCAACCCAATTTGTGGATTCACAGTTGTCCCATTCACCACTGCTACATGGATAACAAAAAAAAGACAGTTTCATTGTCCATGTTTCAACTATAGCATTGTCTGATGTCTTAACTGAATGGAATGCCCAAGTTCCTTGGACGATCTTGCACTCATATAGGTGTGATCGATCTACATCGGCCACCTCCCAAAAATATCTATGTACATGTGATTTTTGAGATAATTGGTCTTCTTTCCTTCTAGCTACCTACCCCATCACTGAAGAACACCATGCAACAATGGTCTTTGCATCTCGAATGAGCGAAATAGTTGTAAATTTCATCTCTTGCCTACATAATGTAGTCTTGATGCATGCACCTGCTCCATCATGTTCCCATTTTCCGTGTCCGGTCTCAAAATAGTTTCAAATATGTGGCACCTTGTGCCTCTTGTGGAGAATACACAAACATTGGAAGACACAGGAATTTTTGAATTTCCCCACACAACCATCAGACCAAATCCAATGTTGTTCCATCTGTATATTTTTATCCTCCAAGTGTTTGTAGAACAATTGAAAGCTCTGTTGTACAAAATCCAAGTCATGACACCTGTCATCACTTATGTAAAAGTGATACTCCTTCAATATAACCCTTTTCTCTTCAGTACTATCTGCCCCATGTCTATAGGTGATATGGACCATTACATTGACCTAGTCTGAGTGATAATATTGACTCTGAATCTCATTTTGTGGTTGAATATTGTAGTTTTCCGCAAAATCAACCACTGATAATATAGTTCCAATAGGAAATGTATCCCTCCTCGCATGTTCTAAACTGCTCATCTTGCCAATGAGCCACATGTACATGCTTTACATACTGTTGTGTCTTTTCAAATAATTCCTCCATGAAGTTCCATACCAGTACTTGGTAGATCAACAATAAATATGTATAGATCAATATGTTGTTACATATATGAAGTAGCAATAGATGAAGAAAAAAATACTATTCAGGAACTCGTTACTAACCTGAAAGGTGACCATTTGTATTTTTTTTCTTTCATTCCCTCCACCGATATCATACGTGAAATATTTGAATGACTGCAAATTCACTTCATGCCTCCCAAGTTCATGCTCATCGGTGACATGTATGCATTTGTCAAAAAATGCCATTCCACTGCACCTTGGGCATGTCCCATATATGCAAGGCCTTTGATAAAATGTGCAACCTTATGTCCTTATACACAAAATGCTATGGATAAAGACTCTAGATGATGTCGGTGATAATGTAGTTGAGCATTCCTGAACAAGAGTGTTATTCAATACACGCAATATATGTATATATGTGTCATAGTAATAATCGTACTCAATGTGATATAAACAACAACATGTGTTACGATTTGTATTTATTTTAACATACCATGGTTTGCATTTCTAAAATGATCTTTGGCCCAAGTTAAGTTCATTATGTTCATGCCTAAATCTCTCATACAATTCTATTTGTGTCATGTCAAGAAAATTTTTAATGTGGGGATCACGATTCCTTGAAACCCTTCTCAATTTTATTACTTCTTTTTGGTTGGATGAAGGTCTGCTATTGTTAGGCCAAAACTCCTGCATGAGTCCCTTTACCGCATCAATGATCTTCATATCGGAGCGTGGCAACCTACCAACGAAGGACCAGACATCTGTTTCACCAGAGTTGAGTTGTTCTCTTCTAGAACAATACCTACAGAGTGCTTTGATATCCAATCCTACAAGTGTGGATGTAGGCTTAAGAAGGCGAAGGGCCCTGGTGCTTTTGTTCACGATTGATTGTGACAACACATGACGAGCTCCATTGCGATCATTTGAATAAGATTTCTTTCCAATAGTACTAAATGCATCTACTAAACTTCTGACAACATGAGAACTTGGTTCAGAACTATTTATCATCTTTATCCTTAAGTTTTTCCCAACAACAGTCATAGACCTAGATTTTAACAATGATATAAATAATCTACATTTATCTCCATCACATTTAGAATCAAAATACTTGATAAGTATCTGTTGAGATTGATATGCAATATTGTGTTTAGACAACGTACCTTCAAGCAAACCAATGCGACTTTCATCGATCTATATACATTTTGGAGTTCTTCGGTGTGAGGTTGCCAATGGAGGTAGGGAGGTTGGAACGGCACCCTATACCATATCACCGGGTTGGTTTGGAGTTTGAGAATGAGCTTCATGTTCTTTCATGTCTTATTGTCAGTTAGACGATGGAAATTGGAAATCCTCATGGGTTGTCTGAACAACATTGTCTTCTTCGAGCATACGTTTGGCATTCAACGTCTCTCTAACTTCGTCACTTGTATACCCACATTCAATTAAATCTGCAAAGGTTTCAGGTGGCCTTGATGTGCACCTACGTTTTACTCCTTGATCAGTGCCATGCAGTGCTTGTTCTTCTACTGATATGGAGACCAAAGGCCCCTTGAGCGAATGATCTTGTCTTTCTTTATGTGGAATGGTAGGAGGAACTGTGGCATCCTCAACAACCGGAATTGATTGAGTGTCCATAGAGCGTCTTCGATTGGTCATGTCATTTCTTTTCTTCTCTCTAATTTCTTCAATGATTTCAATGGGTATCCTCTTCCTTGTGAATTTTCTTGTTCGATTGCGTGAGTTTTCCATCACCATAATGATCAATGATGTATGGTTTCCTTTTCTAGCTCCTCAATGGTACTCTTCAATGGGAGAATACCCAAGCTTGGTTTCTTTCTTGATCAATTGTGTCTAGATACTCAAGTTAGGGGGGAGATTGGGAAGAATGTTTCCTTTGCTAGCTCCTCAATTGCAAGGAAAACAATGGTAGAGATGCTCTATGGTGATCCTCCATGGGAAATTCACCAATATTGGTTAGTTTCTTGCTCAATTTTGTCTACATACTCCACCACAATGACCAAGTTAATGTTTCCTTTGCTAGCTCCTCAATTGCAAGAAAAACAATGGTGGAGATGCTCTATGGTGCTCCTCAATGGGAAATTCCCCAACCTTGGTTTGTTTCTTGCTCAATTGTGTCTACATACTCCACCACAATGACCAAGTTAATGTTTCCTTTGCTAGCTCCTCAATTTCAAGAAAAACAATAGTGGAGATGCTCTATGGTGCTTCTTGCTCAATTAATGGTTTCTTTTTTGCTCAATTAATTCTTTATTTCTTGCTCCTCAATGTATACCATGCTCCAAGCCATACTTGGACAGTTGTGGTGGAGATGCTCTATGGTTCTCCTTGCTCAATTAATGGTTTCTTTCTTGCTCAATTAATTCTTTATTTCTTTCTCCTCAATGTATACCATGCACCAAGCAATACTTAAACACTTGTGGTGGAGATGCTTGATGTCAAAAACAATTTTGTGTGATAATATCGTGAAGAAGAGAATGTTCCCACATAGTCTGCAACATGAAATTGCAAGCGGACTGTCAAACCTATGTGAATTATGATAGAGTGTTTCTTGGACAGGGACTGTTATTGTTTATACTGAGATGAAAAGCACACGCATTATTGTTAACAAAAATGGGGGCACGTTTTGACCACATAAAATGAGTGCGTGTTTTACTCTAATAGTGTTGAGGAGCATTTAAGAAGGCAGTTGCACAGTTATTAAGGGATCATTCAAGGTTTAGGGGGAATTAACAAGCACTCCCTTAGTCTTTTCTCCTTAACACCCTCCCTCTCTTCAACCTAACTATATTGTTTTACAACTCAAGGGATGTGTGTGTGAGAAAAAGATAGGTTAAGGGGTGTTAGTAATAAGGGGAGACGTGGGGATGTGTGAGAGAGAGAGAGAGATAGGTTAAGGGGTGTTAGTGGCAAGGGGAGACATAGGGATGTGTGTGTGTGTGTCTGTGTCAAATAGATAGGTTAGGGGGTGTTAGTGGTAAGGGGAGACATAGGGATGTGTGTGTGTGTGTCAGCAAGATAGGTTAGGGGGTGATAGTGGTAAGGGGAGACATAGGGATGTGTGTGTGTGTGTCAGAGAGATAGATTAGGGGGTTCTAGTGGTAAGGGAAGACATAGGTATGCGTGTCTGTGTGTCAAATAGATAGGTTAGGGGGTGTTAGTGGTAAGGGGACACATATGGATGTGTGTGTGTGTGTGTGTCAAAGGGGAGACATAGGGATGTGTATGGGGTGACTAGGAGTTTAGGAGTTGGGGGAGGGGGGTTAGA
>LPNX010867039.1:56718-67949 GCA_001517045.1 Pseudotsuga menziesii
GGAGAGAAAGAAAGAGTGGAGAGAGAGGTTTTAGGTGTTAGGAGTGGGAGAGAGGTGCCAGGGGGATGTGTGTGTGAGAGAGAGAGAGAGAGAGGAAGGGAGGTTTAGGGGTTTAGGTGGGGTGGGGAACTAAGTGATTAGAGATATAACAATAGGGGGTGTTTAAGAGTTAGAGGTAGAGAGAAAGGGTTATGGGTTTAGGGGTGTGGGAGAGGGGACATACAGGTGTCAGTGGCAAGGGGGGACATAGGCATGTGAGAGAGAGTGAGAACAAATGGGGCAATTGGGTGTTAGGGAGAGGGGGGGGGTTTAAAGGTAGGTACAGGAGGATGAGGGCTTAGAGGTAGGGAGAGGAGGAGGGGGGTTAGAAAGAGTTAGGGGGAAGAGGGTAGTGGGGATAGGACATAAAATAATAAAATTATTGGTATAACTCACAAAACAAAACTCATTGTAGTATTTGAAAACGTGCGCACATTTTTATTCACTAAAACATGCTTTCGTTTTTAATCAATACATCACACACATGTTATTGTTCAAAATAACAAACATGCATTTGGTTTAAATTCAAAAATGTATTCCCTCCAAATGATAAGGCTGAGCCTCCACCCATGCTTGCATGGCATTCTTATGCCTATGTGTCTGCTTCGTACTTTTCTTCGAATTCAACATGCCTATGCCTTGGATTATGATAAACCATAGCTAATTCAACATTATATCCAAATTTTCAATATGCTCGTGTTTAGCTGTTGGTTACAGTATGCTGCACACCTCCATTTTTTATGAAATTTTAGAAACCAATATTGTTTTTTTTGTAGATTCCAAATATGTAAATTTTAACTAGAATACATAATTTCTTCTATTTTTTTCTTATTTATTTTTTGTCATTACTCCTGAACTCCAAAAACACACTGTTAGTGTTTCGTCCATATCTCTTTAATTTCTCAACCATTTAAAAAAAAATGTATGGTGCACTAAAGAACACTGACCTCTACATGCTATAAGAAGCCCATTTCCAAATAATTACATTAAGACATTCAAACGTTGCACCCACAATTGACATACCTTTTTTGAGGTTTGATCTCTTATATAATTAAAAAAAAATTAAAAATAGTCGTGCACTAGTACTATATGTTCTCTCTATATGTCTACCAGTTTTCGTAAGTTTATTCCATCATTATTCAGTCAAAGGTTGCACCCACAAAAACATATACCTTATAATTTGTCTTAAAAATAAAAAGTTCCTGTTAAAAAATATCTAACTTTAGATAGTTAACAACATTTTCAGGAGAAAAAAATTATATATTTGGAAACGTCATTCAATTTCCTACATTTCTTGTTTTTTACTCATCGCAAGATTCATTGTGTAAGTGACTCAAAATATCCATGCAAGTTGATGAATGCCTATTTTTTCAATTTTCTATTGCATCTAACGCGTCAAAAGAGACCCTCATCAGCTTGCACACACCCTATAACCATTCTTTTACAATTAAGAATCACTCTAATACTAATACTAATCTGCATAAGAAAATCTTATTGAAAATTGAAATGAGATACAACCGTTACATTACTCGCAAGACATATCCTTGAATGAGACAACGATTACACAATAGCCCTGCCTTTTAATCATAGTTGACACCCTTCATACCAAGGTAGCCTATTTTGTACTTGTTCTCTTGGGCGCATTCATCAAATATGACACATGAGTCTCCTTAGTGGAGCAAACAACATGGTTAAATACGCTTTAAATGATAAATGAAACTAATTGAAAATATGGATATATATACTACTGATTTACTCTATATTGACTTTCAAAAGTTTTCCCAGTGCCTTTCCACCATTGGGACACTACTTCTGCAGCCACCACTTGAAGTCATGCAAGCTCAACATACATATTAGTACTATATATCGACCTACAAATTCAAGAGCATAAGTTTCATAAAACAAGATAAATTAAATCCATAAACAAGATATTACAGATACTTCTTTTAGCTCGGGCGAGTGAAATCTTGTCGATGACTTTCTTCCCAACCGTAGGCTTCATATGGCGTGTGTTTATCCGTCTAAAGCCATCCCTGAGCTGGGCAATGAATCCACTAAGGTTCAAGATTATAAGAAAAAACTCTCTAAGTTTCACGTTAAGATAGTATTGTAATCAAAGGGATACTTTGTATATGCTTACGAGACTTAAAAACTCTTAGTCGTCATAACACATATAAAACCATTAATCATAACTAATCCCTCATCATCTTTTGTCCATAATAAAAAGGGCATGTCAACAATTCATTTATACCCCTACAGTATAGTAAATCAAACAACCTATTTCTCTAGGGCCCCAATATTGCTTAAATTGCATGGTTACTATTAACTATCAAAAAATCAAGAGCGCAATCTAATGTAGCTATTCCATTATTATTATAACAAGTTTTTCCTACCATTTACTTATAGCCACATTTATTTATAAGTTACTTATTAAATATTCAAGAGAGTAAACTCATACTTATCTAATATGATAATCATATTCTAGGATGAGAACCTTCCCTTATCTAGTATACATAAATGACTTCTCTTTAATACTCTATTATTCATTATCAAATCCTTCCTGTTTATTGTAATGTATGAAAATAGGCCTTTTGCAAATATCTAATCCATAGATCTAATTGTAACTTGCATACACGTACCAGAGTTTCAATTACTCCTAAATATAAATGAAAAATGCATTCAAGGTTCAATAGTAACCATGCCAAATCGCATCTCAACCTCAGATATGGATTTCTCAATCAAAACGCAGGCATAAATCAAAGGTTTAATTATCAAACGTTAAACTCATTTTCCAGAGATTGCAGACAGTCAATATAATATCAAATGCAGGAAACATTACTTGATGATCTAAAATCTAATTGAAAATTGGAGTCACAGATAATTAATACATTCAGAACTAAAAACATGTAAATACAAATCGTCGGTAGTCAATCACTTGGTCTCTAATCCATCAATCAACGACACCATTGCATTCAGATCTAAAATATATTAAATTGGAAATTGTAGGGAGATCAAATTTTTTTTAAAGAGAAATCATTGGAAGTCAATTACTTGGTCTCTTATCCATCAATCCCGGACACCATTACACTCAGATCTAAAATCTATTAAACTAGAATTTGCAGGCAAATCAAAAACATTTTTAAAGAGAAATCGTTGGCAGTCAATTACTTGGTCTCTTATCCATCAATTGTTGACACCATTACACCCATATCTAAAATCTATGAAACTAGCAATTGTACCTAGGGGTGCAATAAAAGAACGCCGTGTTGTAAGCTAAGCAAGGAGATGTGGACATATACAACAAGAAAGACAATTTGAAGTGTTGAACCACAAATTTTAGTAAATGAAATCTTATGGTTGATACAATAATTTAAAACATTATATTATTCACATAATTGGCCATTACATTATAAGAATTTCAAAAGTAATCATGAAAATTATTTTTCTCTCATCGAAATGACAATGAATTGCTAGTTTTTGTAGTTCATTGTAGATGCAAATTTTTTATGGATCTATCTACTAAATAAATAAAAATAATTCATTATTGATAAAGGTTAGGGAGTAAAATATTATTTCAAGAATAACTTTGCACAAATTAGGATAATTGATTTTGATAAAAGCTGGTTGTAGTCAAAGGTGATGTAAGTGATTTTCTGTTATAATTGAACATGCAGTCTATGGTTATTATGAAAAAGAAGGCTTGTGTTTGTCCAGCTATCGGGTGTAACCATGGAAACCTTTGATGCTAAGACCATAATCTAAATGCTCATGGAAAGTGAGAGCCATCGATCATTTCACATGGGCATATTTGTTAGCTGCTCACTACTCCTCACTCCACAACCCACTCCTCTCCGACGTCCATAGCGTAGCTCCACCTTCCCCCTTCTCCCACACAGACCTCCACAGGGCAGCACCTACCTCAGCTGGCCATCTACCATACCTCCTAGCTTCTTCCACTTGTCACTCCTATCCATGTTGTTAATGGTCTATATTCATTGTGCTCTATTCGGAACCATTATTTACACCATTTGCGAGTCAAAGTTAAGCATTTACATGTCATTTCTCTTAAGAAAATACCACTAAATTTATGCATTCGAAGCTTTAAACCTCTGTGGAAAAACTCTTAACCATATCAAATGATAGTAAATGAAGTCTAATAACAGTCCATATACACTGTTTGACAAGTTGGGAGGGTTGCATAAGAGTTGGAGAGCCATTTTCTCCCATAACCTAGGGGAATTGCACCATAAATTACTGGTAATGTTACATTTTTACCATTGTCCCCAAATCAAGTTGCATATGTCTATAACCTGTCATAAAGTTATTAAAGAGTCCATTGAGTGGTCCTAAGACTCCCCATATTAGTCCCTAACCAATTCAAGACCCTTTTCTGCCATTTGAATCCCCTAGAGTCAAGACTAATCAAGGCATTTTTTCCCCAAATTCTGCCATTGGTGGGAATTTTCTAATTGGGTCATTACAGGTTTTCCACACTTGTAAAGATTTCATGGCAAAAGCACCTAAACCTAAAGCCGAGCTAAACCCAAAACTAAGAATTATTGATAATCACCCCAGTTAAAGCCAAGCTTATATGCATCTTTCATAAGTTTCTCTATTTAAACTGTCACAATTTCAGATCTCTCACATATTTCTGGAGGTCCTGGTTAGAGTCTTGAAATTCCACATTTCATAACCACAAAAGGTTTAAGCGTTTTTACTCCGTACCATATAAATAATACCTCCTCCTCCAGACTATTTGCAAGCTCCCTGTTACAGTCAAAACCCACTAAAAACAACCATCAATTACTGTAATTAATCCCCTTGATTATTGCAGACAAACCATCCCCACATTTTTTTTACATCAATGAAAACCGTGTCATCGACATATTTTTTTACATCAATGAAAACCGTGTCATCTTAGAGAATCTATTAATTCAATTTGCGCGCCTATTTGATATATTAATATTAAAACTTACAGCGTGGAACCATAAATCAAAGTTAGATACATGGAAAATACACTGAAACTAGCAAATGTCTCAAGGACAGATAAGGGCATCAAAATAACTTAAGCCATAAAGCTTAAAAACGTGTCACAAATGGAGGAAGGCCTCGTATATTGATATTGACAGGCTCATAGCCTCCGCCCTGCAAGAACCCAAATGGGGATCATCTCCTACTGAGGAGTTTGAAGAACAAGTAGGATTACCGTAGGATCCATGGCTTAGACTTGTTTTACAACACAATTCTCCTTCATCAGAAGATGAGTACTTTCTGGGCCAAGATTCCTTTGATTAGGGCAGCCGTGGTGGCTCACCCTGAAGCTGAATGGATATTGTGGATGGACCAAGATGTTGTGATCAGAGACATGGAATTTGAGCACTCATTGGAGAAATATAAAGATTCAATTTTGTCATCCATGGGAGAAAAAAGTTTATGAGAAGAGAAGCAATTGACCAGTTGCGATAAGCCATTTGTGTGTGGGGTATGGCTATAGTTTTTAAGAGTTAATTTGATTAGTAAGATCGTTTCTAAATTTTAGGATCTATCTTATCATTTTAGGTTATTAGTCACATTTTTTCTTTGGGGGTCCTTTGAAATTTGGATTATGAGTCACTTTTCTTACTCGTTTGGAAGTTCTTTGGAACTATCAATCGCTCTTTTCCATTACTTTATCATTATATATAACTTTTGGATACCCATATGCTCTGCTTCCAACTAAAAGGTATCATATATGACATAAAACGACAACAACAAATTGAAAAAAAAGTTAAAATCTAATTACAGAAATCCTAAACCTGCGACAGACAACAAAACAAAATCGGTCAACAAACCCAAATCGAGTTTGATTTTATGACAATTCCATAAGCAAAGGGCTCCTGTCACATAGATAATGAATGGGGCACTTTTGTTTCAAAAGTAGAGTGGCAGATATCTGTTTTGAATTCTATTTACAGGAAGGAAGGAGGAGAGGAAAAGGAAACTTTACAGGGATAGGAGTAGCTGACTGTTAATTCACACAGATTGTACAAATTAACCATCATATTATTAAAAAATGCAATTTTATAGTTCTTTTTATTGACAATTTCATTAATTTTGTTTTATTTAGTCAAGTTCTAACGATAGCATGAGAACAAATTCAAACCAAAATCAAATTAACACAAATTTAAATTACCTTGATGAATGAAAGAAAGCAGGCTGATTTGATTGAGCAAAAAATATGAGAAATTAGTCCATTTTGTCCTATTACATCAACAAATACAATGAGGATTTCTCAGGCTTCCATATACCATAACGCACGAACCTTAAGAATAGTTTTTCCGGTTTTTCCGGGTGATTCACTATAGCATCAGAAATCCAATTTCATTATTTACAAACTATTTCAGTGAAGATCATAATTGGATCAGCACCCTCTACGAAACAAAACATTTTTCCTGCCCATGAAAACCTTGCCCTTCAGATGCTAAATTTCTCAAGAAGATCAAACTCCTCACCTCTGAGCTTTTGAATCAGAATTCCAAATACACACACTCGGAATTTCAGCGCCCTCCAATTCGATCGACCATCTGGAGTATACAATTCATCCGCTCTGCGAATACTCGATGGGTTCTGATAATCAATGCATATTATTAAAACTCCATCAGCGCTCCCTACCTCAGCAGCAAGGAGTGGCGTGGCGCGCTTCTCTCCTTTGATGAATCGGCCAGGGTTCAATTCCCACAACGCCTAAGCAATTGCTAGAGGGGCAAACTACCATGGGCACGACCGTTGTCCTCATTTATCTCCATGTGATCACGGATAAGCAGTCGTTGCTTTTTTGTTTAGCCTTGCAGTTGCGCCCATTTTTATTTTCCTTTTCTTCATTTGCAAAATCTATTATACGTTTATCTTCGGTCACTCCTGGTTATAAACAATGTCGATATTGTCTCAATCAACAATATGTTTACATATGCCTCACTGGCAAAACGCATTATACTTTTATCTTCGGTCACTCCTCGTTATAAACAATGTCGATATTGTCTCAATCCACAATATCGAAAACCAACACATTCTAAATTATGATACTTTGAGTTGGATAACGTAAAAGCAACACATTCTAAACTTCGAAATCGAACTGATATTGAATCACAGATATTGATATTAAAAGCAACTTGCTCACTGCCTCTCAAGTGGTTGTCCATCTTTTCTTAAGTGGAGTCTTTTGAAGGCCATGTGGGTCGATGTCGTGAAGGCATTCATGCAGGTGAGACTCCCCGCTCTTGTTTTCCACACCCTTTCCACCTGCCAACTCCTCCCCAGGCCACCGCCCAGCTGCCCAAGGGAGCCCACGTGAGCCTGGGCTACATGCACACCACATGTGGGCAAGCATGCAACCAGGGGACCAGTGCCTATTCTTCCAAAACGGGCTACCCCTCACCGGTGCGGGGTCTATCCCCAACCCATTCTATGCTCATAGACCATCACGAGGCTGGTGAACTGGTGAAGATGCTGGTTGTGTAGGTCATGGAGGCAACAATGCCTTTAATTACAGCAGCGGGCCGGAGAAATTGTTGTTGTAAGTGTCCAGCGTCTCCAAATTCACAAGACGAGAAATGTTTGTCGGGATCGTGTGGCTAATCCTACTGCATGCAGCCTGGCACAAAAACCATCCCTGCTTTCTGTGAGGTGATTTGTAGTTTTCTCATCAATTTTGTGTAGTTACATCAATTCATTTTGTAGAGCGTAGCACACCATGAATACCTACTGCATGCGGCCTGGCACAAAAACCATACCCGCTTTTTGTGAGGTGATTTGCAATTTTCTCATCAATTTTGTGTAGTTACATTAATTCATTTTGCAGAGCGTAGCACACCATGAATACCTCGGCTTGGCACAAAAACCATACCCTCTTTCTGTGAGGTGATTTGCAATTTTCTCATCATGTTTCAATAATTATTGTTTTCATGTTGAAGAAAAGGGAAATGATGTGGGATGCTGAATTTGTTGAGTGCCAGGCTGAAATTCATGAGGCTGGGGAGGCCTGATAATGTCTGGGGAGGAATGAAACCCGACAGATCAAAATTAAAAAGGCCGATGATACAAACCCCATATGGGGTGCTTGAGGTGTGATAAAACGCATTCTAAGTGGGTTTCTGCGTCGATTCAATCTATATCATGTTACTGAACCTGATACCCATCGCCAGCGTTCAAAATTGAACCCTTCACAGCCCTTCCAAAGGGTTCTATCCCTTCCCAAAAGTGTAAAGTTAAAATTGTCCTTCAAAAAAAATTTAAAATTTGAATTTTACCCTTCCAATAAAGAAGGGCATAATTTATATCAACGTTTCAAAAGAAGTGCAACTTTTGAAATTATCCATCCATATAAATTTCTCTTCTCTTTACATCCTCGTCTCTTTAAATCCTCATCTCATAGTCATAACTTAGGATTATTATGCGTGCACGTCCTCACCTTATAATATGAATTGGGTCAAGGCCCAAAGACAACCATAAAATATTAAATGTGTTAAGATGCAAAGAGTGAGATACAACTATAAGTCTTATATTAAATTTATCTTATAAGTCTTTAATTAACAGTATCAATTGAGATTCGACACGTTGGATGGTTCTGATCTTCTTATCACGAGTCCTTACCAATGGACTCCAAGGCATTCTTTGAAGGTGAAGTCCATAATTTTAGGTCTTCTTCCTCATTATCATGCCTTTTCTTAAGACAATAAAGAGGGTAGTGGCTTGCATCAGCATGGAAAATGTTTAAGGAATAGAGGTTATACACATTAATTGTTTCATTAAATAACTTAAATTTCCTACCCGTGGACCGGTACAAAACACATCAAATTTTTGAACCCCAAGCACTTAATTACACACGCCTATAACTTTCTCAAATCTAGCCATTAATAAACTTATTTTGGTATTCTTGTTCAATTTAAAAGGAGTGTTGAGACTTAGAAATACAGTGAGTTGCAAGGATTCAGTTGACTTAGGCCCCTCCATCACATACATGTATGCTTTCACAACAAGCGCTGAAAAACAATATTTGTTTTTTGCATTTTTTTGGGTGAAAAGGTTTGGTTAATTTATACTTTTTTCACGTAAAGGGAAAAAACAGTCCCTTGCTATTTCTATTATGAAATCAAAGGTGACTTGTCCATACAAGAGTTTCAATACATCCATGATTCATCTAATCATCTTTAATCTATCTACCTTACTATCCAAGGATCCATCATATGCTGTTATCAAAACTTACATCACTAAATATGATTCAGATTTGTTATATGTGATCAAACTGTAGATCTGATGTATCTAATCACAGTCTTCTTTTCAATACTAGTACTATGGAACCTCCCCTATTTACCAATCTAATAAAATCTAGTACTTCTACAGGTGCATCTACTACCCTCCAAATTTCTTCTATGTAAATGAATCCTTCTTTGGCCCTCAAGCCTCTTTTGGATAGCCTATCAGCTGTAGAGTTATGCTCCCTGTATAGGTGCTGAAATTTTATGTGCTGAAAGGTATCAATGATCTCAGCTGTCCTGTTAATCCATCCAAGAAGTTCGCTGACTCGAATGGGATGTTCCTTTCTGGCCCAACCAATAATTGCCTTCGAATCACCCAGAATGCTTATGTTATCAATTTTCTGTTCTCTAGCCAATCTGAGTAATGCCCAAAGTGCCACCAGTTCAGCCTTAGTATTGGTTAATTTATACTTGTCAATTAAAGGACAATTATTTATATTTCCCTGGCTAAGAGAATAAATGCCCTTCCAATTGAAATTAAGACCCACCCTTCAAATTTGATCATTACCTGTCGCTGTACTCTATCCTCATGACCATTCGACCATCAAGCAAGAATTGGTCGTAGATGCCAGCCAATCAGGCTTGACTGACGGCTACGCGTGCCCAGTCGGTAAAGAGAAAGGCAGTACGGTTTATTGTGTCTTCCAGGGCTTCTTTAAGCAATCAATTCATTGGCTTATTGTTCCCTCACAACTAAAGAAGAATAGAATTCCAGTCTTCGATCCTACATAGGAGTACTAGCAAAATTACTGATTCAACTGCTTCGCACTGGTTGGGTGGTCGAGTGAAACCGTTCTGTTGAATTTGTTGCACATGACTCCATTTCAGCTATAAAAGTTGGCAGCGTCAGAGTTCGTCCAGCCGACCAAGGCACCGTTCGGGTTCGACATGGCGTTACTGAAATGTATATTATTGCTCTGTGGAGTGAAATGTGTGTTGTATCCGCTAAAGGATCCACTCTGGCAAGAGGAGCTCAAGCAGGATCTTGGCATCATCGTTAATGGCTGAACTGGAAGAAAGCGTAAGCAGAACCAGAACGGAGATCACGAGAAGTGGCCATGTTCGAAACTCGGACTTCATCGTTGGTATGATCTGAGGGTTGGCTGATCCGCACCAGTGGTGTGGGCTTTTGAAAGCAGAGGAAAGTATTTTTTATTTTTTTAGTCTGTTGTTGTCGGAGTGTGGCAAATCCCTGATGCCATGAACGTGAAAGGATAACGTCCAGTAAATTATCAACAAAAAGCAAAATGCGACAAAAGCAGGTAGTGATGGTCAGAAAAAGATAGTACAGGAGCATGTGCGATGTGCATTTAAGGAGGAGCCGGTGCCAGATCGCCAGATCAACAGGCAGCAGATCAAATTCAACGAAAGAAATTAACCCAATCGTTCGTCCAACAAAAGCATCTTACCGCTGGAAAAAAAACATTAACTTATGGGAATCGACTCCCACTTGTTGAAACGCCTTACTGCGTAACTAAAATTTGTAGGAAGATCAAAAACGTTTTCAAAGAGAAATCGCTGGCAGTCAATTACTTGGTCTCTTATCCATCAATCGCCGACACCATTGCACTCAGATCTAAAATCTATTAAACTGGAATTTGCAGGAAGATAAAAAATGTTTTTAAAGAGAAATCATTGGTAGTCAATTACTTGGTCTCTAATTCATCAATCACCTGCACCATTACACATAGATCTAAAATCTATTAAACTGAAATTTGAAGGCAGATCAAAAACGTTTTTAAAGAGTAATAGCTGGAAGTCAATTACTTGGTCTCTTATCTATCAATTGTCGGCACCATTACACTCAGATCTAAAATCTATTAAACTAGAATTTGCAGGCAGATAAAAAATGTGCTTAAAGAGAAATCGTTGGAATTCATATATATATATATATATATA
>LPNX010867039.1:68111-124343 GCA_001517045.1 Pseudotsuga menziesii
CGATCTTTATAGATCTCAGGTTCAAAAATGAAAGATCCATCATTTATATAAAATGCAGACAATAGTTGAGATCGATACTACAATGAAAAACGCAAGTAAGAAATTCAGATCACAAAGAAAAACACATATATTGGCTCAGATCCGATCCAAACCTCGGTTCTGCAAATTTTGAGGACAACAACAAGATACATCGGAGGACCAGCCCCAACACGTTCTGCACACACCCATTAGCGGCAATTTTCTGCTTGGTAGCGATTATCCATAGTTGTGATTCTCTCTCTAGCTGCGCTACTCCATCAGCTGGGATCTTACCTCTAGCCACGGTTCTGTCATCCAATAAACGTGTTTCCTCATCCAACTTTGGATCGCATCCTTGTATAACCCTCTCTCTGTTCCCAAGGAGCCAAGTGGCACAATACGACTTCCAAGTGTTTTGTGTTTAAAACCCCAAGAAGACAGACGGAACCAAATTGTAGTAAGGAGAACAATTCCCACGATTCTCCCGAGGAGAGATCACACCATCAAACTCATTAATGCTTTTTAAATGTTGATATCCTTTATTTATAATTCATTGTGTATACAACTAGTTATATTCCTCTTATATATATATATATATATATATATATATATATCACCATTCCTCTTATTTATATATATATATATATCACCATACTATATATAATGTTATAAATATATACATATGAAATGATGTTACGTTCATCTTTACCATCCACTAATGTGGGGAAGTATTGCTGAGTTTTCCATGTATATTTTCATATGAAAAAAAATAAATGATGTTTACGACCTAGCCAATGTAGGTGTCTCACTTGGCGGTGACCTTAAAAATAGATTATTATTATTATATATATATTATCAAGGTAGATAATGTCTTTATATATATACACATATAATGATGGTATGACATAACCAATGTATATATATATTATCAAAGGTTCTTCCCTTACCATATATCTAATGTTCCATATAGATGTAACAACCTTTCTTTTACTTTTCAATACTTGGACTATTGTGAGGTGGAAGTGACCTCCTCCTTGTGGAGGTTTTTTTTTAGCTTTTAATTAATGCAATGAGAAGTTTAATTTTTAAACCATAAAGCTTGTTCAATATAGATAATGTTTTATAATCACAGATCCCGTTCTCGAATTAAGTATGTATATAGATAATATCTCATAATTGCAAATCCTTCTACTTCTACTATTGATGATTGATAATCATCTTGTAGATATTCTAAAGGAACATAAATTTTAGGAATATTTTCTAGCTATATCATTAACTGTCGTGACTTCTAGGATATTATGGATGTTTTTAATGTTCTCAATTGTGTGAGGAAAATCCTCACTATATGAGATTCCTCCATTCCCAACACTTCAAATGAACTTGAAAATATATATTTGGTTTCCTTCTCATATAATTATTAAATTTGTTTCCACCTTGACTTGGTTGATTCTATTAAAAAATGCTTTCTAAACATTTATGGTATGATTTTTGTATTGCGAAGGTATGAAAACCTTATTCCTCAATTATAACTTTTCCTTTTTTTTCTCTCTCTTCAAATATTAGGATCTTATGTTATAGACTTGTACCAATAATAAGAGTATTGTCTTTTATGATTGTTTTGTCTAGGGTTTTGGGTTGGTCTAATTGAATTTTATCTTGTAGGTTTGAGGTAAGCTACTAAAAAGATGTTTTATCTATACTTTTTCATGCATGATGTACTAAAAATGCCTTAACAAATCTAATATCTTGATGAACCATCATCATCTTCATATTTAGTTCATAAAATTCCTTGATTTTCCCTTCAAAATATATTTCCAAAAGATAATTTTCTTGAAATATTTGTTAAATTGTTTTTAAATGATGATTTTTTTTAGTAGCATGCTTTATTAATTTTAGATTTTCTCATGTTTTATAACCTTCCCATCAAAAGTAGGTGGCCTAATTTTCTTAAATTCCCCTTTTAATTCATGTGGTAAATTTATTTTCTTTCTCTTTTTAAGAGATGAAACCTTTTAGCCATAGATTCCTAACTAACCTCACTTAAAAACACTACCACTTGAATATTTAGTAGAAGTTTCAGTTTCTTCATAAGAGCTCACACCTTTATCTTTAAAAGGTTTATTTCTTGAAGAACCTTTACCACCATTACTTGAAGTTTGACCTTGTTACTTTTGATTTTTTATGAGCTTTTACTAATTTTCCATTATCATCCTTGAAGATTCCTAATATTGATCATATTGGAAGGTAATTCTTCTCTTTCGTTAGATCCCATATCCATGCCAACTTTTAGTTGATTTTATATTATTTGAATATTATGTACACCCTCCATTATGTAAATGCAATAAGGTAATTATCTATTTTTCCAACAATATTCAATAGAAAGAAAATAAAAATATATCCTAATATTCAGTCTGTGTTAAGAAATAATAGTTTAATAATCATTATGATGTTTATTTATAAAAACATTCCATAATTTAATGTCATTATTATGTTACCACAAATTATTTTTATTTCAAATGCCATTGATCCCCTAATGTGAATTTGATACCACTACAACAAAACCCTGTGATTAGCGTCTCTTGTAGCTTCCTTTTTAGTGTCCACTATTACTTTTAGTGTATTTTTCATCATTTTTTGGACAAAGTGGAAGCTATTCCACGGGATGGCGCTTTTAATGGCGTTATTTTCACCCCTTTTTAAAAGATGGTGCTATTTTGGATGCTAACTAGCATCCCAATTAGCGTCCAAATTAGCATCCCAATTAGCGTCCCTTTTTAAAAATTTGGCGCTATTTTGGACGATAATTAGCATCTCAATTAACGTCCCAATTAGCGTCCCAATTAGCATCACAATTTTTCGTCCCAATTAGCGTCCAAAAAACCATCCCATATAACGCCCAAAATAGCCTCCAAAAAAACGTCCTAGATAGCATAGCACTATATATTGATCCAGGGTTAGCGACAAGAATTGCGCCATGAATTTCGGCAAGAAAAAAATCCAACATAGCACCAAGTATAGAACTAGGAATTGCTCCTAGAAAACATACAACATAGCATCGGGTATAGATCCAGGTATAATGCCTGGAATAATGCCAAAAATTTCGAAAGGAATCGTGTTAGCAATTGCACTAGGTTTAGAGCTAGGAATTTTGTTCAGAAAACGTCTGACATAATGTCCGATATATCAATGTCAATGTCAATGATTATGATTCATTTGATAGTACTTTTGGATCTTGATTCATCATAGTGGCACCTAAATGATCGTAATCATGGCAGTTTTGGATCTTGATTAATCCTAATGAGGGGTAAATTACCTTAATGTCACCTAAATTGCTCTAATGGAATTTGAGTGTCCCAACAACATTTGATAGACCCTAATGGCATCTTATTGGAATTGGTAAAGACTTATACCCTTAATTTAAATCTTGGTTCATAACAAAAATCCTTAGTGTTACAAATCTTGATATGGCCACCATATTCCTCTTGCAAGTTAAAATTTTCCTATAAAGGGATTCTATGATAACTAAGGCCCTACACTACAAAGTGTACCAACACAAGCAACTCATAATACAAATAGAATAATTCAATAGTCTGCCTCAAAGGACTTCAAGTGTAATGTAACAAGTTTGTTTTGTTGCAACAATATGTTTCCCAAGCATGCCAATAGACATCCACCTTGACTCTAAAGGCTTTCTAAATGTCATGTAAGACAACTTAGAGAAACCACAACTCTTCACTTTATATCTTTATATGCTTGATGTTGTGCTATGTCTCATTTGATTTGTTATCACATTACTTTTATTTACTTAGAACACCTACAGAACTTTCATTGAATACATGATATATCAACATTAACTACACCCTTTAAAATCAAAACCATCGAGGTTGGGACAATTACATATGAAAATCCATGTCAACCCTCAATTTGACCATTAAATAAATCACGTAAATTCCTCCTTATTAAGCACACGACCATGTGATATTTCTTCGATAGTCGTGTTTCATGTAATCGTGTGATTTATGTAAGTCTACATCTCATTGAATGGAAGGGTTTCTCAAGAGCTTGGTTGGTGAAGCAAACCCCATACCATACAAACCTTCTCATTGAATTGCAATCATAAAGCTATCCTTGAGTTGAATGTGAACACATGGGTGAGGCATGGGTTTATATTTGATCAAAAGATCCACTTCCCTCCATTCTACCATCATGAAAATATATAATGAAGTCCTCCTCCTTTTATTTCCATAATATTTCTTGTGTTGGTGTTACATTGTTAAGGTTATGTTTCTAATGCTATACCAAATTTTGAGAAGCCTCTTGCTTCCATTCACCATTCTTGAGTTTCCTTGGCATCATGATGCCCAATTTTCGTCTCAAAGTGTTCATTCCATAATGGGAGCTTTATCTAGGTTTATGCTACATTAGCCAAGATTGAAAATTCCCTTGCTCTAATATTTAATTTTTGCTTAAATAAGTGGTCATGATAACCATTTCTTCCTCTTATTAGTCCATTTAATTTGTTCTTACATATTGTTGTTTTGTTGCAACAATATGTTTCCCAAGCATGCTAATAACGAGTTTTGTTTGTTGCAACAATATGTTTCCCAAGCATGCCAATATACATCCACCTTGACTCTAAAGGCTTGCTAAATGTCATGTAAGACAACTTAGAGAAGTCACAACTCTTCACTTTATATCTTTATATGTTTGATGTTGTGCTATGTCTCAGTTGATTTGTTATCACATTACTTTTATTTACTTAGAACACCTAAGGAACTTTCATTGAATACATTATATATCAACATTAACTACACCCTTTAAACTCAAAACCATCGAGTTTGGGACAATTACATATGAAAATCCATGTCAACCCTCAATTTGACCATTAAATAAATCACGTAAATTCCTCCTTATTAAGCACACGACCATGTGAGATTTTTTCGATAGTCGTGTTGCATGTAATCGTGTGATTTATGTAAGTATACATCTCATTGAATGGAAGGGTTTCTCGAGAGCTTGGTTGGTGAAGCAAACCGCATACCATACAAACCTTCTCATTGAATTGCAATCATAAGGCTATCCTTGAGTTGAATGTGAACACGTGGGTGAGGCACGGGTTTAGATTTGATCAAAAGCTCCACTTCCCTCTATTCTACCGCCATGAAAATATTTAACGAAGTCCTCCTCCTTTTATTTCCATAATATTTCTTGTGTTGATGTTACATTGTTAAGGTTATGTTTCTAATGCTATGCCAAATTTTGAGAAGCCTCTTGATTCCATTCACCATTCTTGAGTTTCCTTGGCATCATAATGCCCAATTTTCCTCTCGAAGTGTTCATTTCATAATGGGAGGTTTAGCTAGGTTTATGATACATTAGCCAAGATTGAAAATCCCTTGCTCCAATGTTTAATTTGTGCTTACATAAGTGGTCGTGATAACCATTTCTTCCTCTTATTAGTCCATTTAATTTGTTCTTACATATTGTTGTTTTATTGCAACAATGTGTTTCCCAAGCATCCCAATAACGAGTTTGTTTTGTTGCAACAATATGTTTCCCAAGCATGCCAATAGACATCCACCTTGACTCTAAAGGCTTGCTAAATGTCATGTAAGACAACTTAAAGAAGCCATAAATCTTCACTTTATATCTTTATATGCTTGATGTTATGCTATGTCTCACTTGATTTGTTATCACATTACTTTTATTTACTTAGAACACCTAAGGAACTTTCGTTGAATACATTATATATCAACATTAAATACACCCTTTAAACTCAAAACCATCAAGGTTGGGACAATTACATATGAAAATCCATGTCAACCCTCAATTTGACCATTAAATAAATCACGTAAATTCCTCCTTATTAAGCACATGACCATGTGAGATTCCTTCGATAGTCATGTTACATGTAATCGTGTGATTTATGTAAGTCTACATCTCATTGAATGGAAGGGTTTCTCGAGAGCTTGGTTAGTGAAGCAAACCCCATACCATACAAAGCCTTTCATTGAATTGCAATCATAAGGCTATCCTTGAGTTGAATGTGAACATGTGGGTGAGGCATGGGTTTAGATTTGATCAAAAGCTCCACTTCCCTCTATTCTACCGTCTTGAAAATATATAATGAAGTCCTCCTCCTTTTATTTCCATAATATGTATTGTGTTGATGTTACATTGTTAAGGTTATGTTTCTAATGCTATGCCAAATTTTGAGAAGCCTCTTGCTTCTATTCTCCATTCTTGAGTTTCCTTGGCATCGTGATGCCCAATTTTCCTCTCGAAGTGTTCATTGCATAATGGGAGGTTTAGTTAGGTTTATGCTACATTAGCCAAGATATAAAATTCCCTTGCTCCAATATTTAATTTGTGCTTACATAAGCGGTCATGATAACCATTTCTTCCTCTTATTAGTCCATTTAATTTGTGCTTACATATTGTTGTTTTGTTGCAACAATATGTTTCCCAATCATGCCAATAATGAGTTAGTTTTGTTGCAATAATATGTTTCCCAAGCATGCCAATAGACATCCACCTTGACTCTAAAGGCTTGCTAAATGTCATGTAAGACAACTTAGAGAAGCCACAACTCTTCACTGTATATCTTTATAAGCTTGATGTTGTGCTATGTCTCACCTGATTTGTTATCACATTACTTTTATTTACTTAGAACACCTAAAAAACTTTCATTGAATACATTATATATTAACATTAACTACACCCTTTAAACTCAAAACCATCGAGGTTGGGACAATTACATATGAAAATCCATGCCAACCCTCAATTTGACCATTAAATAAATCATGTAAATTCCTCCTTATTAAGCACACGACCATGTGAGATTCCTTCGATAGTCATGTTGCATGTAATCGTGTTATTTATGTAAGTCTACATCTCATTGAATGGAAGGGTTTCTCAAGAGCTTGGTTGGTGAAGCAAACCCCATACCATACAAACCTTCTCAGTTGAATTGCAATCATAAGGCTATGCTTGAGTTGAATGTAAACACGTGGGTGAGGCATGGGTTTAGATTTGATCAAAAGCCTCACTTCCCTCCATTCTACCGTCAGGAAAATATATAATGAAGTCCTCCTCCTTTTATTTTCATAATATTTCTTGTGTTGATGTTACATTGTTAAGGTTATGTTTCTAATGCTATGCCAAATTTTGAGAAGCCTCTTGCTTCCATTCACCATTCTTGAGTTTCCTTGGCATCATGATGCCCAATTTTCCTCTCGAAGTGTTCATTGCATAATGGGAGGTTTAGCTAGGTTTATGCTACATTAGGCAAGATAGAAAATTCCCTTGCTCCCATATTTAATTTTTTCTTACATAAGTGGCCATGATAACCATTTCTTCCTCTTATTAGTCCATTTCATAAGGGGAGGCATTGTGGGATTGCTTCCAAATCAAATAGAGGCTAGTGGAGGAAACAAAAAACCCTCCCACACATAGAGGCTGGATACAACATATGCACCAAAATTATTGTTTTTGTTGGATGGCCCATACTTCTTGGCATTGATTATGTAAGATAGTGAAATTGAGGCTTTAATAGTGTGGAAGATCTTGATCCTAGATCTTCCCTATGATCTTTGGTTGGTATTGAGTGGATTGAGCCCTTAGACGTCCTTTTAGGCATCTTAAGGATTTTACTCTATTGAGGCTTAGGATTTTGCCCAATGTTTATTTTCATGTGAAACACCCAACAATACCAAGTGGTTAACAACATGGTCCTATGGAAACATCATGTTTCAACCACAACTTGATCATAAGGGAAGGCGAAGAATTTATATGATTGACATGACACTACCCCTCAAACCACATCTCCTCAGTGAGAGGAACTTCACAAAAATTATATGCTTTTACTCACTTTAGGGGTGTGCACATATTCCGCTCCACTACTCTATATTATAGGAGAATAATTCAATGTTAATGAATATGTTTATTTTTGTAAATTTGTGCATTTGATAATGATTCTTTATATCACAAAAAAATCCACATAACAATTCACATTTTAGTTATGGTCATTCAATATTTAGTTAGATCATAATTTAAAAATTAAATTATTATTATAAATGTTATATTAACAACATTAAAAATTTAAATCTCTAACACAATATAAAGTTATTTTAAGATTATTTATACAATTACCAATATACTATAAAATCTATATACTAGTAATTAGGCCACGCACTTCCAAGGGATAATTGATTTATTGGTTAACCTCTATTAAGATACTTAGTATTCATGTAACAAAATCAATCACTTTATTTTTTTTAAACTTTAAATTAAAGAATATTAACTCAATTTTATTAATTTCCCTTAATTTAAGAGGTAAATACCAAGCAACTTTGATACTAATTACATTGAAATTTTACTTAAGCACCGAGGAACATAGGAAATGGAATTGATATTTTATAATTCATAAATGGATGGAAATAAGTTATGAATTTATTTGAATAGATATTTTATAATTCATAAACTGATTGGAAGAAGTTACGTATTTTTTTGAGTTGATATTATAAATTTTATATTTTATAAAATGATGAAAATAAACTACTTATTTTTTTAATGATGAAAAATTCTGTCTTGGGTTTTTGGATTGATAAATTATTGAAAGTAAGAGTAACTATTTGATATAAGAATTGATATTTTATAAAAACTAAAAAAAAATATTTGTTTAAATTTAATTATAAAAAAAGAGAAATTTTGAAAATCATAAAATATTAGATGTGTGTGAATTTTTATTTAGAAATTAAAAAGGCCCTTAAGTCACTTGCAGAAAGAAAGTTTCCATCTATTTTCCAATAAGAAATAGATGTTGGGATGACCCATTATGCTCCATCTTTTTACGTGCGTGACTAATGTTTAGTCAAAATCAAAATTTCAAAAATAGATGTTGGGATGACCCATCATGCTCCATCTTTTTACGTGGGTGACTAATTTTTGGTCAAAATCAAAATTGGGCGGGAATGTGAGCTTTTAGGTTTTATTTCAGTGCATTTCATTTTCTCTGGTTTTATTTCAAAGCATTTCATTTTTTTGCTCCATCTTCTTACCTGTGTGACAAAATTTTAGTCAAAATCAAAACTAGGCGGGAATGTGAGTTTTTAGGTTTTATTTCACTGCATTTCATTTTATCTGGTTTTATTTCAAAGCATTTCATTTTGTTTGTCATGGAAGGCTTGTAGGAGGCACAACCTTGATAGGAAGTTCTCCGGCTTGCATGGTTATGTTTTTTAGTAGAGCAAAGGGGAAATAATATTTGTTTCAGTGAATGTGAGTAGAGCTTGCAATTGCTACATAAAGGAGATTGATCTAGTGTTGCTAACCAAGACTGCTTTGCTGACACCAACGCCTACAGCCAGGTATGTCTCTTTCTCCATGTTTTTATATTCCAATTTATCTGTTGCAATGCAATACAACCCTAAGTGTCTTGTGTATATATCTACCATTCTTTGTTTTTGAGTATGTGTGAAATTGAGAAAAATGAATTTTGGTTTGGGTTTAATTACCCGTTTTTTTTTTGTTTTTTTTGAGTATTTGTGAAATCGAGAAAAATAAAATATAAAGGGTGAAATTTCTGTTGAAAAATTTCTCTAGTTTAAATACTCTTCATATACTTGGGTTTAATTATTGGTCTTTTCTGTCTTCTGGAAGATGCATCCATTGCTTACCTGTGCATAGTAACTAGGGTTAATTTGTGTCCAACAAATGGGATTAAATTTATATGAGGGAATCTTTGGCACAATATAATTGCCATTCATCAGCTCTATCACAATTTCTCATAATTCTTCCAGTCCGATTCTTTCAAATGTCTAGATAGTTTGGAAGTTAATTCCTGCACACCCTAAAATTTTCTCACTTCAGTAGCTTGAAATCATTTTCACTAAAAGTTATGGTTAATACATTTTCACTCTTTTTTTGGGATGTTATTTTTGGTTTATTACTGTAGTAAGTATCACGTTTTCCATCATGGGAATCTTAAAATGAATTGTAGCTATCTTACAATAGGGATATCCAACATTTTCCAAACTGGAAATAACTTCAGCCAAGTCCTTGTGAATAATTTGATCTATTATACCAAATTTTCATAGGACCTACACCTACTCTCATAGCCTATTTAAGGAAAGATAGCCCACTTGCATGAGCGAGATGGATCAGAAGAGGTGAACATGTTGATGGGGATTTGAATCTTGTCGGGTTATAAAACATTTTTAAGAAGCTTAACTAGATTTGATTGATATACTCCTTGAAATATGGAAATTTTCCTTTCATGTCGATCTGAAGTTGATCCCATGTCTCAAATTCTAGAACTGAATACTAAGTTGTTCCCTTAATAAGTGGAACATAACTGATGTTAATCTTCTATTTAAGGACATTTTTACACCTATTCCCAATTTGGAGGAATAGATCCTTTGACTACTAATCCTTCTCATTGAAATCTAGAGATGGTTGCTTATTTTTTACAAATACTCAACCATTTATTGAAGGTTCTATACTAATATAATGCTCGATTTTTCCCTTCATTTTTGACTTTGTAAGATATTTGAAATTTTTCTATGTGTGAAGTCAATATCAACAACAAAATTAAATAATATATATTTATGAACTCATTTAGGATATGTAGGATTGATTTGGCAATGTTCTTAGAGGAGCAGAACTACTCTAGTAGTCATTGGAAGAATTTAAATTTTAGAAAACCATCATTCTCTGTGATTTTTTGAAAAACAATTTAATTGCATTATCTGAGCAGAGATGATCTGGGAGCCTTTCTGAATCCGAGTGGAGTTGATCTGGGTCCATATGGCACTATATATTTTACGTACCGTAATTACAGAGTCAAAATATTATCTCGAACTAACATTTCTACGTTTTCTCTATTCTATCTATGGTAATATCAGTGGTAACATTGTAGATAAAGAGAAGGTAATGACAACTTTGTCATAAGTTCAATGTCAATAACTTATCAAGCACATGGTTGATGTTAATACTGTGTTCAATAGAAACCGCCCTTTCGAGTCTATGATTAAACATAAGAAGTATGGTGTAAACTTACACTAGGAAAAAGAATAATGGGGATGAAGACCAAATGGGACAACACTTTTCTTGGGAATTCCTCTTTGTAAAGACCCATTTTAGGGCCCATTCTTTTCCCTACAATAACTCCCAAAGGGATTGGTTTTTAGCGCAAACTTAAAATGTTGAATAAATTGGGAACCTTATTTTCCTATATTTCTACATAAAACCCCTTCAACACCTGTAACAACCTCACATTAGTCCCATTTTATAGATATAAGATGACATCTAAGAATATCATAACCTAAGGGTTCCTATCCTACATCCATATGGAAAGAGATCCCCAATCCCCTTGAAATTCCTCCCTCTAAACCATGCTACAACTTATATGAGGATGGTTTAAGGAAACTATTGATGTCTCACTAATATCAAATAACATATCGTGATTCTTTGTCCAATAATACCAAGAAAAGGCATTTCAAAGGTTTGAGCTTCATTATAAGAACACTCATCTTCAATTGAAAAATTCCTTGAAAAGAGCTATATAGGTTTGAGTTTCATCTTTGATCATCATTTTTTCAATGATGTAGGGATATAGATACGTTGATTGGAATATACATAGAAATATTTTTCATATTTCCTTTTACATACATATTGTGTGCAGGGACAATACTTTTTTACCAGTCAAAATCTATGTGTGATGAGAGGGTTATCTCCAACATCCATTTGATTAAACCTAGGAATAAAATATGAGTGCTCATTAATATACTTGCATGGTCTCTAAGAACTAGTCATGACATCCAATATATCCACATTTAAAGTTAGGACCATATATAAGAAATCTTGTGAGTTGAGGGGCTTGAAAGCTTAATGGATATCCAACCAATGTGAATGATGCTAGGGGAACCTATAATGTTGAGCAACCAAATAAAATAATACAAAACCCTAAGTTCCCTTGTAATACTTTCTAAGGAGACCGTCTTACACATTTCATCCTTTTCATTGCACAAGTACACAGATAATGGTCCCAAAGATCCAATGTTCCCCAACAACCAACAATTCTAAACGACTCACTTCGTGGCTAATTCCATGCAATCTTCATTTGATCCCACTATTAAATTTGATAGTGCTATGTCCACCTGAATACATTTTTATTGATATGTCATAATGCTTAGGAAAAAGGGAGCAAATCATCCTATTTGAGTGTGAACCTTCTAAGAGATAAGTTCATTACATTTGAAATGGATATATTGGCAAAGACATACCTTTCTTCTTCTACACATTTTGAAATAAAGAGAATACCATTCATCGATTTATTGTGGATGAAGAATCCTTCTCTAGCATTTTTTTTCATCCACTTGAAAATACATGTGTTCCCTCATCCTCATTTAAGATATGAGAATGGTGTAGGTTTTTGAGGTATACATCATGAAACTATAGTAATTCTTCATAAGTTTCCTATATGTTAGGTGGGAAGAGTGTCTTAGTTGATATCATAGTTATGATAGTACCTATGTACTTCAGTTTGCTCCTTGGAAACAATTATGCATGCTCCATGAATGTTGTGGTGTCTTCACTATTTTGTGTGATGCATTGTACCCAAGAACGAAGATTTGAGACCTTTGATCAACTCTCATACTGTGATCGTCAACCATTCTTGACATTAGACCATGCGATGCCCTTTAGTGCTCACACTAAATCAAACTCTATAGTTTTCTTGGGAAACACTATGCCACTAGAGGCACTAGAGGATTATCTATCTTCATACCTCATTTTTTCATTTTCCACTAATTACTATCAATATTTATGCTTGGACTTACCTTGTTTAGAATTAGGTAAGTAGTTGTTCCAATTGATCCATTGTTTTTTCGAAACCTTTTACACTCTCTATTGGCTCAAGTGAATGTTCATATTTGTGTCCTTTGTAGGAAATGTTTTCCCCTTAGATGAAGTATTCCTGCATGATACAATCATCTTAGATTTTTCTTTTGATGACCTTAAATATAGGTATTTCATCCTTTGCAGAGAAACGCCACTTAAGTAAAAGGTTGAGTTGCAATATAATATGATGCCTACTTTGTTTCCAAGTCTGATCACTCTACAACTAGATCCTCAAGCTCTTGCATTGTGAAGTATTTGCTTATAGATTTCACCATTAAATAGTTGTGAAAAAAATAGATTTCACCATTAAATATGGAATTTTTGAAGTATCAAGATTGAGAACACCCTTATAACAATACATTTGAAGGGATATCTCTTTCTACATATTCAAAATATGTTATTTTTGTTGTAGTTTGTTGGGTGTAGGATTTTGCATTGGAATTTTGTTTCCTTAAGGATCATGCTTTGTTTGATATTGAAATTGAAGTATATTCTAGTGTTTGCATATAGACTTATTTCCCTTTCGAGGGGAGTATTTCATCCTTTCATTACCTAGAGTTGTAGGGTCCATCCCGTTGAATAATGACGTTTTAGCCTCTCGTTCTTTCCTATTGTCCTCACCCAACAAAATAACCTCCCTATGGTAAGTCACAATATTGTAACACCATATTTCCATATATACCTATCTTAATAGTTTTCTAATAGGTCAAGATCCCTTTTATATTGAAATTACACTATGAACCTCACTCCTTTTTATCTATTTATCTTATTCCTCCTCTCTACCACGTATTACTACTATGCTTCACATACTATTACTTACATCCCTTATGGGTTACATTTTATCATCATCCTACATCTACTTGCTCCATATTTTTGGTTTCTTATAATTGATTTTTCCATACTAAATATTTCTATTTACACATATTTTTGGTTTCTTATAATTACTTTTTTCCATACTAAAGGTTTCTATTTACATATAGTGCATCATTTCCTTAGAGAAGATATTCCAACAAGTGTCCATTTCCTACTTCTGTAAGCTTTGTCTTTTTTGTCATTCATATGTATCTATTGCACTAAGACTAATCAATTGATCCTTGCAAACCTATATCTTCTACATATATCAACATTTTATTATTATTTTATTTTCTATATTGTTCTCTTAAACATGAAAAGAGAATGGGGATGAAGAATGAAAATAATTTTTAATATCTGGATTAGTAAGACATCAATATTTTCCTTAACAAAGAACTTGCATTTGAGGAATGCATTATATACCTTGGTCCCCATTTTCAACGTTTGTGGGATACCTAAAATTTGATAATAATTTATATAATTGGTTATTTGCTAAGCACTTTATCCCATATTTTACCTTGCTATATTTGTTCACCTGGTGTAGATATTTACATAATGATGAAATTTCTGAAAGTCTTTGGTAGCATTTTTCATCGGGCACCTTATTCATCATCCATTGATGCCATTTGTCCAATATTGATATATTCAACATTGATATGTGGTCAAATAGATGACGACTCACAACATTTGTTGTCAACAATCATGGTAATCGAGTTGGATCCACTGTGCATTTTTCATATTCCCTTTGCGCTACCAAATCTAGTTGTTTTTGGGATGCATATCCCTTTGTCCTTTGGATCATGCAACGAATTGTTGTGGGTGGGATATTTCAGTTAGAAATAGTCTCCAAATAGCACACAGGAGAAGATAAACTATAGCTCATCGAAATAGTTGGTGGAGAGCAAGGTTTTAGGGCACATTTGAGGCCATTGATTGTAACGTTTAGTGTCCTTCTAGACGATTCTTTTTTCTTTTTTGGGGGGGGGGCTGACTGGGGTATGGCCTAAATAGTGATGAATTCAGCCACTTTGGCCCAAGATAGCCAAGTGGAGTTGTCCATACCTGGCTTGGCCACTTTTAGCACAAACTAATTTAAAACCAGTTGAAACAACAGGTATAGACAAATTTGAGTGAAAACAAGTCAAAACTGGCATTTTCTGATAACATTTTTATATGCACCATCTTTCTTTTCATTGCTAGATGTAGAATATTGTTGTTTTATTTTTTGGTATAGTTATTGACTTTGCAATATATGATGAGATGATACTAACAACAAAATAAAATAGATAGTTTGGCTATTGAAATTTGGAACATTCTCTTAGTACATACATATAAGGACTAGCCCAATTTTGAATCTATACCAATATTGAAATCTTTTGAGGGAAGAATCAGAAAATAAATATAATTCACTAATTTACCTAGTATTATATTTAAACCTAACATACGTTGTTGATGGGCATGATTAGGATGGTTAAAAGCCTTCCACTCGTTCTTATGGCAATTTAAATAAGTATTAATTTTTATAATATTTAGAGAGATCTCAGAACACAACATAAATGTCTTGAATATGATTGGTTAGAAATTTAATTAGTTCATCTTCTTGGTTTTTAATGTGAAATCACTCAATGCCAAGTCAAGACAAATAGATTTTTATTCTAGTAGTAATTGGATGCTAGAAAAGTGCAGAGTATTATGTAAAACATTTTAAATTGCAGAAAGATAAGATTTGTCTCATGTTTGTTTCATAGATCTCAACTAATTTGTTGTTGAAGAAATATTTCAGGATTATAGGGTGCACAAGGATGAAATTCATTCAAAGAAGGAGAGATTAATGGTCCATCTTCGTGTATTGTCACAAATTGCTGAGATCTAGAATAAGCCAGAAAATAATGATACTCAAGCTAGTTAGTTTGCACGAGCTCTAAAGAAGGTGATATTCTCCAATTGTTTGATTAATAGCTTTTTTCATTTGAATTTGCATTTGGAAATTCATTGTCAAAAGTATATTGAACCAGAATATTTAGTTAATCCACTCGATTTCTGTTTCTCCTGCATGTACATGCACATCCACATATGGGGTCGTGTTTACTGTCACAGTCACAGTCATCTCTATGCCAACGTCGGGTAGCCTCCAACTCTATTTGAATTCCACAGCTTATTACAGAACTAAAATCAAACCAGGTGATTTAAAATAATGTTATGGTCATGTAGGTTCCTTTCCTTGCATGGTCAAGTTTCATTCTAGAAAATTATTGTGAGATGAGCTTGAACATTTTCAACCCTCGCGGCTAAGATAAAATTGACACATATTGGTTGGAATCTTTATTTTCTAGTGGAAGACCAAGGTAATTAGCTTTATAAGTAATGTGGTTAAGTTCTTAGATGGAAATGGGTGGGTGAGTGGAATCAACATGAGTCTCTTAGCAATGCCTTCCATACTTGTTGCACTGATCATGATCATGCATGCATGGAATGGAATGATATGTTGCAGGTGATTGTAGGCAAGGATGTAAACTCATATAGTATAACTTATACATTTGCATGGCTTGTACCCTCAAAGGACGAGACATGACACAAGCTTTAATACACTACATCAAAACATTTGGATCAACAAGAAGGTTAGTCAATTATTTAGTTTAAATGGTTTTGAATTTGAGCATCTTTTGCACTGCCTTACAAATACAATCAAGCTAAGAACAATATTATACTACAACTATAATGAATCCGATTAGAAATTTATTTATTTTTCTACATGATTTATGTTAGTTTACAGTAAAAAATCTCTTTTTGTATAAAAATAAAAATTTCAAAAAAGTTTGCTTTGTAGGTCAATTGTACTATTTGAAATATGCCCTTCAACATGTCACCATGGATTCGGTTAGCTCCTCAAAATATTTAGATATTATGAATAAAATAAAATAGGGGCCTTTTAGCTAGAGCTAAAACTTTACCCTAGGAATAGTTTGCCACCGTCTTATAATCAAAGGCTATTTCTGAAGTACTTCAACAAATTATGTTGATTGGTAGTTAAGGGAAAGAAACAGAGGGTAAGAGAATTTAATTTTTGGATTTAGAAGAAGCAACCTCTCACTTCAATGTTCATGTTTCTAAGGACACATTGGAGTCCATTCAACTCAGTTTCAACTGCTTATGCATGACCTCCACCTTTGATTTCCATCAAAGAATATGGAAAATTTCCCACTTTCAAGTATGGAAATCCTTTGGCAGTCTTGTTTCCACTATCAAGGATTTGTATTAACACCATTTCCTACTGCCTTTGGGGGTGCCATTTATCTTATATGAGAAACCTTTTTGGGAAGAGTAAATACTATTTTTGGAGGTGGGTGAGTAAATATGGTTGTGCTCACTTTAAAATGTTATAGCCACACTTGGATTCATGCTAAAGTGAGTGACTGAGCCATTGTCACTAAATGCACTTCCTTTTAATTATCGAGTGTGATGACCTTCATGTCTCTAACTAACCAACTAAAGACTTTGCTTGATATGAAACACATTCACCAAAGAGATATCTAATATTTAGCAACTGAATAATATTATCTTCCCAAGCTAAGAACATATTTCCATTGCTTTCACCACAAGGTTCTCATATTTCTCGATCAAATATTCCTGTAATTATTTAATTTGGCTAATTTTCAATTCTCTTGTTGACTAGGCAATACACGAGTTTGTTTACATTCCCTAAACATGATTGACACTAGCCTTTTCAAACAAGTCATAGATGTGATTAGTCTTTGGTATCTCGTCCTTCATTTTTAAGTGGCAGTTGTTTCAATTCATTTTAACCACCTTTGTTAAGGATTGAAATAACTTTCTTTCTCAAATTTGTCATTCAACATTTTCTATACTTAGTAAATCTCAGGATCACATAGTACCGTGCAAAGAGTAAAATGTTAATGACTCATAAATGTCAAAAACATTCCTTGAGATCACTTGATATTAGCACATTGTAGTGAAACATTAATCCTTCAAGCATTACTGTAGTAAAAAAAAATATCAAATCAATTCCAATCGTGTATTGTTAGTAAGTGTCAAAATTTTCTGAGAGTTAAGTGCTGATATAAATATTATGAGTGTCAAAGTCATACTCAACAGTCATTTCTAGTTCTGTACAAAACCTATTTTCCCTTTAAAATAAAGGCATTTATGAACTGAGGTGTCTTACAATCATTTTTTCCAAGCTTTAGTATGATTATATAGTGTGTTGATGACTTAAAATTACAGTAGTACCCTCTTATTGTAATATGGTGTAAACAATGGTTATTTTGCTTGAATATCATTGTATTCTCATTTAAGGATGTGGCTTCATGTCCTCTTATCATGGGTCTCTTAATGGAGTATGATTAAATATCAAACCTTAAACAAACATAATGGTTCCTAGGGAATAATGATTTTTGCAATCCCATTAAGCCAATTTCTTGAGTTTTGTTCAAAATTCCTAGAAAAGGTTTATGGATTTCATAACCTGCCTTGTGAAATTATACAATCTATCATCCTTTGTTGACCATTATATACTCAAAGTTTTGAATTAATCCTTTTTACCATTATAGAGGACTTTGTAAGTTAGGTTCCCAAATTCTGAAAGGGTGCTAGCTCAATGGAAGAGCGACTGCCTTACAAGCAGGAGGTTGGTGGTTCGATTCCTCCATGCCCTAATGATATTCTAATATCAGTTAAAAACAACTAAATTAGTAACCAAAAAATAAGAGATAAGTGACCAAAAAATGAGAGATAAGTGACCAAACAAAAATGACCAAAATTCGGATATAAAATTACTAAAAATGACTAAATTAGTGACCAAAAAATGAGAGATGTGAAACTAGGCATTAAAAAAGATGAAACACATGGCGTTAAGGATGAAGCCAAACATGGCATTGATATGGTAGCAAAATAAGACGTGAAAATAGGAATTAAAAAGGATGCAACATGTGGCGCTAATGATGAAGCCAAACATGGCGTTGATATGGTAGCAAAATAAGACGTTATTTTGGATTCAAAACATGGAGCTACATAGGAAGAAAAATATGGTGCAACAATAGAAGAAATATTTGGCGTCGTTTTGGTAGCAAAACACGATGCAAAAAAGGAAGCAAAAATTGGTGCAAATTTGGAAGCGAAAATTGGCACACATTTGGAAGTAAAACATGGTGCAAAATGGGATGCTGAAGTGGTAGCAAAAATGGATGCAATATTGGATGCTAATTTGGATGCTAACATGATGCTATTAAGGATGCAAATATGAATCTAACATGGATGGCATTTAAGAAGCAAAAGTGGACACTCACTAGGAAGCAAAATGTGACGTTATTTAGGAAGCAAACCTCAATGTTATTTAGGAAGCAAAGTTGGACGCTATTCTGGAAGCAAAAAAATAGGCGGTATTTTGGACGTCATAAAGGATGCTATCTAGGAAGAAAAACAAGACGTTTTTTTGAGACGCTTTAGTTTTTGTCCATGACGTGTATCATTTAGCATCTAGTTTTACCACTCAATGTAAAAAGAAAAATTATGCTAAAAAGGGATGCTAAATGGGACGCTAATTCCAGGATTTGCTGTAGTGTACCCATTGTAATATCCCTAAAACTTGACATAAGATTAGTCATACAAAACATTCTTTTAAAGATATAAGTCTAATATGTTTTAATAAATTCATGATCTTTTCACCAATAAAATGGTGTATCCATATATGATGTGTCCTAATTGAATTATGTGCACTTTTCCAACATTTATAATTGAATCGTTGTAATAATGTTGCTTGAAGTTATTTCTTTAAGTTTTAAATTGTCAACTTTTATGAAAACTGCATACAAATTCCAATGTCCACATGCTTGCACGCCAAGTAAATTTTGAGGACATCTTACTTTTTCCTATACAAGTTTCTTCTCTTTGTTTGGGTATGTTGAGATCCTTTAAGTTAGGATTATATTGTAGTAAAACTCATAAATATTGTTAAAGAAATTATTGACAAAACCTTTTCATGTGGTTTTTTTGATGGTTCAGCTATTGGAGATCCTAATATTTGTGGTGCAGGAGCTATTTTATATTTCTCTAATGATCTTTATTTTTCCTTTAAAGCGGGATTGGGATTAGGTACCAATAACTTTACGAAACACTCTGGTATCAAGTTGCTACTTAATTTGGATTTGGAAAAACATCAAACAAAAGTGCAAGTATTTGGGGATTCTCAGCTGGTCAATTCAGAATGCATAATATACATCTTCTCCCGCTGCTTAATGAAGTTCTCAGATATTCTGATTTACTAGAATATGTGGATTACAAGCATATATATATCGGGAAAGAAACTCTTTAGCGGATGATTTAGCTAAAGACGATACCCTTATTCAAACTGGTTTCTGGCATATTACGGAGCATCGTCCTTCTGGCATATTACGAAGCATCGTCCTTCTCATACTTGTGCAATATAGAAAACACATAGGTGCTTTTCCACCTCAAAATATCAAATAAAAACACTTATTGTCTGATTTTCATTCTACTTTGAAATTTAATTAAATAAAAATCGGTTTTTAACTTATTTTCTATAATACTGGTTCCAAATTCAAAATAACAATATATATATATATATATATATATATATATATATAGTTGATGCATGGACAACTAGTAGATGATGCATGTATAACTGGTAGTTGATGCATAGATAACTCTTAGTTGATGCATTGATGATTCACATAACCTATCCATATTCACTAGCCATATGTTAAATGACTAGTTTACAAGCTATCTATCTCTACAAATAAATAATTTAATAATCAATTTATATCAAATTTTATAAAAATTATAGGGATTATTTTTAGTCATAATGCAATTTCAAGAGCGAAACCAATGAACTCCTAGAAAAGATCGCCAAGATCCTGCTTATGATCCTATTCTAATAGCTTTAACTTGTAAACAATTGTCGAAATACCTCATATCAACAGATATAAAGGAAATCTATCCCAATCTTTGGAGAGACTCTCCAGTCGCTGAGTTGCCTTAAAAAGATACATGAAGCAATACGATAGAATGGCCTTTCCTTTCTACAAAAAGAATCACTGGCCTTCCAATGGTAACCTTTAAATGCCGGGAGAAAGAGACTCGCCTTACGATGGATTATTTTATGGCAGATGATAAACATGTGGTGGAAGATACTATGATTCTTTATTCAAAAGAACCAGAAAATTTATTAAAAATTTATTATAATTTTTTTTAATTGAATTTACTTTTTAAAATGATACTCAACTTGATCTTAAATTGAATTTAACTTTTAAGAACACACTCAATTTCACCTTTCAACTTTGGAGTTAATTTTAATAATGGAAAACTTTACTAGGCTGACTCTGAGCTTCACCTTTCAACTTTGGAGATAATTTTAATAATGGAAAACTTTACTAACCTCACTCTTTATTAGTGTCCATGCATATTGCCTTTTATCAGGTAAACAAAATTATTTTAAATTGAAAGTATTTTATGATTTTCATTCTAATTTGAAATTTAATTAAATAAAAATAGCTATTTTAAGGAATTTTTACAAGCTACCTATGTCTAGAATCTAGATACTAGTTTTGGATGTCCGGTTTTTGTTTACTATTTTTTTGGTCATCAATTTGATGGTGGTCTGGTGGAATTTCATGAAAGGTTACTAAAAAAAGTTCCGCTTCATGCTCGATGTTTAAAAGGTTTTTTTCTTCTTTTTTTATTAATTTTTGGTCAGGGTAAGTATTGATGTTTAAAAGGTTTTTTTTTCTTCTTCTAGTTTTTGGTTAAAATCAGTATTGGTTTTTTTGCAAGGATAACACTGTCATAGTATTGAGTTTTTTTGAAAGTCAAGATAACATTGTCACTTTTTTTAAAAGTCAAGATAACATGAGAATATTAAATCTATTTCAGTACTCAAAAACTATTTGAGCTTGATAAAACTTCAAATTAAAAAAAAAAAACAATTCACCATTTTATACTCCAAAAAAATGGTAAATGGTCAAACTTTTAGCCTCATTCGTGGGGATGGTAAATGGTCAAAGTTTTAGCCTCATTCGTGGGGAAGTTGTGAAATATAGGGTGCATTGTTTCTAAATACAAATTCACTATGTTGGTAGTAGGATACTTAAATATCAAACAAATAATTACATACATGATTATTAGTTTGCCATCTATTATTATTATTATTTTATATTAATAATGATAATGAGTTCTCATATCATAACCATTGTTGAATATATATATATATATGAATTAATTAAATAAATTCTTGATTTAACCAAATCATTTTATCGTAAGTTAAAATGGTATATTAAATTAATTAATGAAACCAACAAGATAGGGTAGGATTTCATTAGACCGATACCAATATTTTTAGATCTTGAATTGAATAAAATAATAAAGATATTCACGGCTACAAAACTTGATGGGTCAACCTCATCACTAATAAATTATTATTTTATTCAATCAATTTAATGTTTGAACCGTGAGTGGGTCTTGTAATTTAACCCACCGCCTCTTAAAGATACCAAATTGAATTCTTCAAGAGAAGTAGTAAATAATGTACAATAAAAAGTTTTAATTAACCATAATGTCATTGAACTCCTCGAGGCAATGGATGCAAAATATATATTATTTTATTGTATTTGAAATTTTAAATAAGGAAGAAAAAAAACGTTGGGGGTTTCGTGGGATTTGATGGGAGGCGGTGGAGTAAACTGGAGGAAAACGAAGGAGGTGGAAAATGGTACTTAGGTGAGAACTTATGGGGGGAGAAGGGGGGATTTTGGTTTTTGGGAGGGACTGCACTGTGAGGAATTTGAGAGTTGGTTTTTCTTTTGGAAGTTAGAAATTAGACTGTGTATGAGTGGAAAAGGAGGAAAAACTTGAAGAGGGGAAAACTTGATTGAGAAATGGTTGGAAATGAAGAAGGATCCAGAAGGAAAAAGGAAGCTGCTTTCGGCATTATTGGTATGTGGGCTTGGGGGCTAGGAAATCCATGGTTTTCCTAGGGTTAATACATGTTGAGAGCTGGTAGGCAGGGTGGCTCATCATTTTTGTAAACAAAGGCTTGGATGGAAAGAAGAAATTTGAAAGAGCCTACAAGGTCTAAACCAACCTGTTGGATCTACTACAGCCATTGGTGCCAGGTATTTCACATACTAAATTCATGCATGGTATTATTGACTAATTTACTAAAATTCATGAAGTTTATTACACATGTACAGTTCATATTTCTACATTGATATGTTTACCATTCATATTTTTACATTAATATCTTTATAAAACTAATTGAACATTCATGTATATAAACTTGTAAATATGATTAAAAGATCTTGATTTATTAAAAACCAGCTGAGAATGAGCTTAACATAGAGAACAACATGGAGAAATGTACCTAGTGCTATCCCAGGTAGATGGAGCACTACACGTGCTCTGTTGGGTAGAGAAACACCATAGTATAGTGACAAAGGATATGCTTAATCGTTAATGGCCTTGGACAATTGCGATGACCCAAATTGATTTTAAATATTAGTAAGTTCCAAGCACTTTTGTGTTGACATGATTATCATAAATTCAAAAAAGTAATTTTGATTATAATCTTTGTTGTTTTCTAATTAAAATTTGGAGTAATGTGAAACGCAATATTTGTTGTTTTCTACTTAAATTCTGGAGTGACAACAGGTTGTAAAAGTGGGGAAGAAGCAAGTAGCAATATAAGCGTGAATATAAGTGGATGTGGTTGCAGTTAATGGTAGTAATGAGGCCGTCACTAAACCATAGTACAGTGACAAAAGACATATGCTTAATCATTAACGGCTTTGGACAGTTGCGATGACCCAAATTGATTTTAAATCTTAGTAAGTTTCAAGTAATTTTGTGTTGACATGATTATCATAAATTCAAAAAAGTAATCTTGATTGTAATATGTGTTGTTTTCTAATTGAATTTTGGAGTAATGTGAAACGCAATATTTGTTGTTTTCTACTTAAATTCTAGAGTGACAATAGGTTGTAAAAGTGGGGAAGAAGCAAGTAGCAATATAAGCGTGAATATAAGTGGATGAGGTTGCAGTTAATGGCAGCAATGAGGTTAGTAGATGATTGGATTTATACGTATGCGCTGTGTGAAATAGCGCAATGAGCATCAAACATTGTACTGTACAGTAATCATGTATATCGCTCAAAGAATTAATGGAAAACACTTATTATAATTTTATGTGGAGAACTTGAATAAGCCAAGAAGTTGTGGTAACGGAGTAAGCTATCACTTGACGACATTAGGTGGGCCCCAGTGCAAATCGTCGGGTAGATAGCTTACTCCCTAAGTTCACATGCATAATAATTTACATTACATTGAATCTCGTGTCGACTGTCCAGTTTCCAATCGTGTTGTCCACCCTTTATCCCATATCCACAAAAAAAGTTTCTAAACCTATATAACTGTATTACATCAGCAGGAATCGAGCCCAGGGTCGGGCTTCTTTGCTTCGTGTGGAGCCTAAGAGAGCAAAGTTTCATCGACTATGAATGGAATTTGTAGACTATGAGTCCATCAATATTAGCATAGTCACACGTGAAGTGGCCAGTGAATGTTCATAGACACAACCAACCATTTATTTTTGTGAAAACCAAAAAATAAAAATTTATATGAAAAAACAAAAACAAATTGTTACGTTTTTCTTTAACCACTTTTTAACTAAATCTTATTTAAATCTTAATCAAAATGCATTTAAGCATAACAAAATACGACAACCATGAAATCAATCCTTATATACTTATTACACTTAAATTAATATTGTTCATTAGCTCAAGCAAATCCAAAATCTAACATAATATCTCAATACCTATATACATAATTACAAACTTTCCTGATTCAATAAATAAAAATCACGAACCACTAAAATATATGAATTCACCCTCCATGCTCTGTCGTGAATCATTCGTTATGAATAGGAGTGAGTTGATGGGATCATAGGCTGAGAGATTGTTCCTGTAGTATGCTAACAATTAGCCAACGTTGACATTCAAGTAGAACTGCATTACATTAACAATGGAAAATTCATGCATATTCACTTCACTAACTGCGATGGAAATTTCATGCATATTGACTTCTGTAAGTGAAAACAATTTTCTAATTATTATTATCAGTGTGTAAAAATGGAACGATATTCTACATTGTATTAAAGATTTACAATATTTGCGTGACCACATTTAGGTCTATGGAAAAGCTCAAAAACTAGTATCACATTTACAAGAAGTGGTGGCATCTTGAACTTACTTGTTGGGACTCAGAAATGTCACTTTTTCATCCACTTTATCTTCTGCTATTCCTCACATTTCATCATCCCATTAACCTTTTATCATACCATTTCCATACATATATGTGGGTTTCACCTTATTATTTCCACTTTATTTATTTTTAGTATTATAAGTGAATTTATGATTAAATATTAGAAAATTAACATGTTTTTCACTAATATCTCAAAGTATGGATGAGCTTTGTAATGTGTAGGAATATGTGAAGGATTAATTCAAATAAAATACTTCACGTATATCTCCTCCACCATTTCAAGGAGATAGTTATGCAAAGAATATTCCAAGGAGAAGATCATGGAGATGTGGTTGAGAGACATGTGGAGAATTTGTGAGAGATATGTGGAGGATTTGAAGGGAGCATATCTTGTAATAATAGGAAAGTAGTTCAGTGGTTGAGTGAATAGTGGATCTCTCATTATGAGATGGTTATTTCCTTCATGTATAAAAGAGAGTCCTCTCTCTTCATTTCAATAATCTTAAATCCTAGATTATCTTAGAATATCTTAGATCTTAGATTATCTTAGAGAATAGTAGATTTTAGAAGTTAGTCTTGACTTTGTAATATGGAGAAGGGAATTCTTAGATTTTGTTCATAATACTGGTTTTGATGCTTTCATGATTTCTCATTGATTCTTGTGATGTAAATTAAGATTGCTTGATTGTTAATTAGATCTCACATGTGTTGTCTTGTTTCTCTTCTATGTTGTCTTTCTTTTATGTAATTCACTTTCAGCTGTGTGTTTCATTTTCCTGCATTAGATTAGAAATTACGTGTTTTAGCTTAAGGGGGGTTAGAATAGATTAGTCTTAGTTTCATGGGGGGTTATATTAGTTTAATTTCACTTCAGTCCTGCATATACTTTGCATGTGCTTCATAAGCCTACAAACCTCGAATTGACAAATTAAATGGTTGGGAAATTACTACAACGGAATTAAAACAACATTAATTTCGCCCAACATTTTGGCGCCGTTGTCAGGGAAGCACGATGGATTGAAGTTTAGTTTGATTAATTTTTTGCAAGCGTACACTAGAGTGTGAATTTCAATTTCTACAATGAGTCTTTCAATTCTGCAAGTATGAATTTCAATTTCAGCAAGTTTGTTATCTCGCAACTGTGAAGAGTAATTGTTTTGTTTTGTTTTTTTGTACAGAGTGTTTTTTTTAAGAGTGTTTATTTTTTCATTTAGATTTTGGTGCTGTAAGAATCCCTTTTTCAAAATGATTTAACAATGAGTTTAAGCTTGGAGAAGCTCACTGAGATCCTGCAAAAGTAGGGATCTCCTCTTCTCTCAAAGAGGAGATCCTGACAGTAGCCGAGAGCTTAATTACTCCTCCAGAAATAGATGAAGAATTAGCATACAAAGAATCATGCACATTTGATGGAGAACAATCATGCAAACAGGAGATCGAGGAGGACCAAGAGGAGTTGCGGCATGATTTGAGGAGTGATAACTATGCCTATGAAAGCCTTATCGAACGATGGTTTCAAGCGAGTACGAGGTTAGAACAATTTCGTTTTTCTTTTTTTCTAGTTAATACACAATCACAGCAGTTAATTTCATACATTTCTTTGTATCCTCATCTTCTATTTACCAAATTAACACTGAACATATTTTTATTGCTATTACGTGAATGGCTACATTGGATATTTGATTACACGTAACTGTTTTCTAAATTCCAATTAGCATAGAGTAGGTAGGATTGTATTTTCAGTTTTTGCTTTCAATTAGAATAAGTATGCTCTCCTCCGCGCTTCGTGCGATCACGAGGATCAGAAAGTAGGATGAATAAATTGGTTTCAGGAAGAAATCTTTTTGTTGAAGGATAAAAAAATTAAAAAAAAATTTCGCCTGAAATTTGTTCCATTTGCTCACAATTTTATTTTTCTTTTAATAAATTTGTAAAATAAATTTTTAAAGTTCTTTTATTTTTGTGGAAATATAAAAAAATAAAAAATAAAAAATAAATTTTAAATTGCGCACAGCTGAAACAGTCGTTGAAACAACCGTTGAGATAGTAACATTGTCAATATGGTAACATTGTCGTCATCATTGTCATCACCATCATAAAAAAAAAAGTCATAAATTCCTAATAAAAGAAAGAAGAGAACAATGATTTATTGTCACATACACTTTTACTAAGAACGTTGACATATATCTGATTTAATAGCTATAAGGCACAAATATGCTATTGAGGAGACTCAAGCTTTGGTGGGTGGAATGACAACAATTAGGAGAGTCAAACTTTGGTGGGTGGAATGACAACAATTAGGAGAGTCAAACTTTGGTGGGTGGAATGACAACATTTAAACAACTTAAGAAGCCATTGCTGTGGCTATTTAACAAAGTCTAAATATCTAAAATGATTTTGATGTTTGTCACCAAACTATAAAGTTGCAGTAATATCAAAGATATATGAAAAATTTGGAATCTAATATCTTTTCATGAGCCATAAGGTATGTAAAAGATTTAAAAAAAAACATTAATGTTATATTCTACATTCTTAACATCTAATCTTTATATTATAGCAATAAACTAAGTAAAAATTTTGGACATCAATTTTGCTAACTACATTCTTCTATATAAATATCCTCTTTAAATTAAATACTTTTTTAAAATAAACTTAAAACATTCAAAACAAAAATAAAATGATAAATTCTAAAATTTCATATAAAATATTTTATGGAAAAATATTTCAAATATAAATAAAATTAAATATTTTAGCTATATTCACTTTATGTTTATTAGCAAATATCACGTCAAAAGAAAACCATGTCTGTTACTAACTACAATGTAGCTTATGTGCATTATCAAATGATAAAGGTTTAGGCATAAATCACTTTAAATTAATATTTATTTATAGTATTTGGCAATATAATTAACTCGCACTATCAAGATATTAGTGTTTTAAAACACTAATCTTCACACTATGATGATGATGACAACGATGATGACGATGATGATGATGACGATGATGACGACGACGACGACGACGACGACGACGATGGTGATAATGATGATTTTGATGACAACGATGACAATGATAATGATGATGACAATGATGATGGTCATGATGATGAAGACAATGATGATGACAACTATGATGCTGATGATAATTATGATTTGATGCCGACAATGACAATATTGATAATGATGATGACAATGATCATGAGGATAATGATTTCATATTCATCGATTATGATGAAGATGATGATTTTGGTGATGATTATGTTGATGAGCATGATGAGGACGAAGATGATATGACGATGACGATGATGAAGACAATATGAAGACGTTATGACAATGACGATGCTACAGACGACGATGACGATGATATGAAGTAATTAATTTGATCTAGGTTTAATTTTAATGATGATACTGGCGATGAATATGATGATGATGATGATGATAATGATGATGACGATGATGATGAAGATGATGATGATGACAATGATGACGACGATGATGAATATGATGATGATAATTATGATTTTGATGACGACGACGACGACAATGATGATAATGATGATGACAATGATCATGAGGATATTTACCTTTCATTAATTATATTTCATCGTCTTCTTCATCCATGTCATCGTCTTCTTCATCCAAGTCATCATCTGTATCATCAGATTCAGAGTCAACATTGTAAGGGTTGGCCATATCATCATCATCATCATCATCATTAGTTATGCTCATCGTGTCATTGTTAGTATAACTTTCATCGGAATTGTTTGTTACATCATCGGATTCAACTATTTCTTGGAGTACATCTTCTGCTGGATCATCATGATCATTTAAGTCATGTTGATCATTCTCTATGTCATCATATCCTTCTTCCAGAGAACCCTCTTCATTAGCATCATCTAGGTTATACTTTACCGTCCTTCCCCTTGGATCGTGTCTCACAACAAATGACCAGCCCGCTGTACCTGGAACCTCTAAGTAAAATATTTGTTCACATTGGCTTGGAAGAACACAGGGCTCTGTTCCTGGATCAAACAACCTTGTGTTTACCATGGTAAATCCATTATCATGTTCAATAATATTTCTATCAGGATCACGTCAATTCAATCGTAACCTATACCATTTGACAACGAATAGAACTACCTTAAAGGATTTAAATTCACACTGTATAATATCTTCCAAATACCCATAGTATCAATTTTCTGAGACTTCTGGATGTCTGTCGGTTCTAGATGAAACATTGGTAACCTCAAAGACAACAGATATCCCAGAATCCAATATTTTCTTTATTTCATCCAATTTTTTGATCTGATACCTACCTCCATTGCAGACCATAGCCTTATGGTGTTTTACCTGCAATAAGCAATACACAAAAAGATTACACAACCATTAAGTCCTTATGCAAAAATACATGGAAAAGAAGAACATGTACGTCAAAATGTAATTTGCAAAATAAAATATTTAGAGGGATTGACTAATTATATGCTTTCCATTTTATCTTTTACACCATATGCGAAATCAATTTCCCTTTCTGTTAGATTTCTATGTCCATTGCATTGTGCTACTTTTACCAATGAAGCCACACCTTCCCATGATATTCCATGACCCAATTGTTCGCATCGTTCAATCCATACCTTCATCCAGTCAAGATTGTTTGCGATGTATAAATGAATTGCATCCCATTCTTGACCAACTATTTAATGACAATAACCACTTAAATGAAAGAAAGGTGTAAATATCCTGAACAAAGTATATGCTCTTAATTGAAGCAATTATGACTAGAAAATACAATTAGAATATGAACAATATAATAAACATCCACTAGCTAATAATTACCTTTCAGCTTCCTCAGTCTACCTTTCCCCTTCAGTTGCTCCCCTTCAAAATTGTTATTGGAGTCTGGTTCACAAATGCGACGTAAATTGAACTTTAACGCTAAAATAGGAAGATATTCACTAACATTCAACATGTTTTGGTATACTGTATATCCTTGCATCATAGAACCCTCAGCATGTGCTCGTTGTCTCACCAAACCCTTCCGAAAATTTCAAGTGCCTCTCAACCATCCACATGGACCTTGAGTGCATAGGTCCACACAACTCAATCTCCTTAACTTGGTGTATGAGGTAATGTTCTTGTGCATTGAAAAATGTCGATGGTAGATGCTTCTGCATTTCACACATGAGATGGAGAATTTCTCTCCTCCAATACTTTATATCTTCTTTATGGATTTGTTTAGATGTCAACCATCTACAAGTGACGCAAACCAATAACGATATTTAACAAAAATAAAAATTAAATCACAATATATGTTGAAAGAGTGCACAAAAAAAAAACAAATATAAATTATACAGAGAATTAAAGAAACACTAAGCACATGCAAGTAATGGCTAGTTACCTCATGTATTTACCAATATTATATATAACTTGTTTGACATTGTTATTGAAGTTGTCCAGGAGAGAGAGAGGTCGAACATACTGTATTAATATACAAACCATGCCATTTATTAAACAAAGAGTATACAAACAAGAAAGAAAAAAATACACACAGTAAAATGAAAAAAAATAAATTATATGGACATAACAATAATAATTACCTTGATGAAGACATGCCAATCATGTGTTTTGACCCCCGAAAAATCACTTTTTTTGGTTATGATATTCTTCAAGTTCGCACAAAATCCAGTGGGAAATTTAATTTTCCGCATTACTTCTTTGACAAAATTGTTTTGTTGCTTCGTAAACATCCATGGACTTGAGTTTATATTAACTTGTTCTCCGTTGGTATGAAATTGGATGACATCTTTCATTGCATGGTTGCTTTCTTGAATGTCTTTGTAAGCTTTCACAACTTTATCTTTCTCCCTCCTTAGCTCTAGTAGTCACCATAAGGTTTCAGTAACATTCTTTCCAATATGCATTGTATCAAACAAATGAGCAATTTGTATGTGCTCATAGTAGGGCAACCTGCTGAATTGAATATGATAACTTTTCAATCCTCATGGAAGCCCATTAAATATGCCTTCATGATCATGATGGACATCATGAATATTAGTTTATAAATAAATTACATCATAAATCAAATATGGCCACTACAATAAACAACTCACAATAAAATTAAAATACATAACAATTCATATATAATGATCCATACGTACCATGATGACGATTTCTATTGTATTGCATCTTCCAAAGGTGAGGTGCCATTCTCCGTGGTTTTAATGCAGTCTCCTGCTTCCCATTCAAAAGATTTTTTTTAGTTGTTCTATTCCTGTGATTCTTAGAGAGGAAATTCCTATACTTATCAAATGCCTCCTTTCTTAATCTTTTTGAACGGCGAGATTTAATCTTAGGACCACAAACTGGACATGCAAATTTACCCTTTGTCTGAAGACCTACAATATTTAGATATGGAATATCTATGTCAAATATATTCATATATAAACTATTCTAACTACTCTATATCATTAAATGCAATTAAAGTGGAACTTAAAATTACAAACCACAAAATGAAATTAACCCAGGGGCATCGTGTATTGTCCATACAACCATTGCATGGAATTGAAATTGCCTTTTTCGTATTGGTCTAGATACGTCATACATAGTTATGCCATTCCATAACTTCAGTAGCTCATCTATAAGAGGTTCAATGTATACATTCATATCTTTGACTTGGAACTTACCTGTTTGATTTGAAGTACATATAAAATATATCATTATGAGAACCATTAAGATATATAAGCCATGCACAAGAGTAAAATAATAGATATATATATGAAATTAAGAAACATAATACAACAAATGAGATGCCACAACTACATTATAAATAAAACAGTTTTTGACAAAAAAACCTGGAATAATCATCGACAGCATTATGTGCTCCCTCTTTATTGACAACCATGGAGGAATGTTATTGTTGATAACAAAAATAGGCCACACCGTGTAAATAGATTTCATCTGTGCAAATGGATTAACACCATCTGCTGCCAAAGAAATCCTAAGATTACGTGGTTCTTATTTAAAGTGAGGCCACTTTTCCTCCATATCTCTAAAATCGGAATCGACTGCAGGCATTCGAATAACATCATCTTGACTTCTGTTCTTGGCATGGTAATCCATAAATTGCGCTATGTTTTTGCACCTGAATAGTCGTTGCAAACGTGGAATGATGGAAATATAACGAAGAACCTTCTAAGGCACCTTTTTTGTTACTTTATATATACGATATCTACTTACATGACATTCCGGACATTCTGTTGCAAATTCATGCTGATTATAATATATAACATGGTCATCGAGGCATGCATGAATTGCTTCATAATGCATTCCAATCTCTTTCATGATGGAAGATAAATCTCAATATGTGCGAGGTAAAATATTTGATGGTGGTAACGAAAATTCAGCTATCAAGCTACAAAAAAATAAAAAAAATAGTTAATGTAATAAATAAATAATATTAGTGAAACACGCTTCATTCGTACGATGATCAATAATGAGTTAACAATACAATTATTAGAGGAATACAGATAAAATTTATCACGATCCTATATATGTGATGGATTATTTTACATACCTTAGCATCCGTGTGATTACAATGTTTGAAAGACCACTCATAACCTTCAAGTTCATTATCAACTATACAACAGAGATAATATTTGTTTTGGAGCCTTCATAAAGGGGTTCATATGCCTTATCGAGAAGAGGTATATCGTGAACATCATCAAAGTCATCATCAATTTCATTATCAATGTCATCCTCATCATACATTCTAACATTAAATGAATCATGGATCAATGTATTTGTACCATCATCTTCAATTACATTATCGGTATGATTATCTTGTTCAATATGATCATTCACTTGTTCTCCATTAAACATACACACTCCATGATCCTAATCCTGAACTTGTTCTGAAAGCACTTCCTCTGGACGATATGCTGTAGAGTGTCTTTCCTTTAATATAAATTCATGGAAACGTCAATAGATATATATTAATATATGAAAAATAAAAACAATACATACAATTACCAAAAAAAAAGAATATAATAAACTTTATAATGCTAAACCTACAAATGGACGATATTCGTTCCCCCCCTCAGCGTGTCCATGTTCCATGCAATGTTTTGTGGCTATTGAGATCAATGTTCTTCTCCTCTTAAATCCCTTGCATTGAGTACATGAACTATAACATTTTCCATCACCCCTTCATTTTGCTGCATCCCATAGTCTAGCAAGCAATCGTCGGTTGTCTTCGTTTGGATCCAGAATATTTCTATTTGACATTTTATCACGAACTTTGTGAGTGAATATCACTGGTTGTATTAAAAAATCAAGTTCCATGCATCAACATTTTGTCAAACGGAGAGAAGTTGAAGAATAAAAAATTCCCGGCAAACTGTATGTCGATGAAAAAAAAAATACCCACAACCGCCCTTTGAAGAATAAAACAATTCCTGAAAACATCCGTCGAGGAACAAATAATTTTCACAAATCGTCTGTCGAGGAACAAATAATTTCACAAATCGTCCGTCGCTTCTACAACAAACATGTCGAAATGTTTAAAAAAAATTATATTTATAATGGCCAGCCGTCGGATATTCGACACCTTGAACATAGTTACCGTTGAAAATATGGGACCAAAAATTTCAAATCATGTAAACCTTACATTATTTTCTTTTTTAAAAACCTACACATACCGTCGGATATCCGACGCTAAGGGGTCGAAAAACTGACAAACTTGGGTCGGATATGCGACACTCTAGGGGGTCGGATATGCAACGCCTGATCTGTCGGATATTCGTCAGCACTATAAAACTTTCCTGATCGTCGTTATTTTCAATTTCGGATGACGTCGGATTCTGACATCGTATTTCAGGTTCAAATCCTGTTGTGCATGATGAGAATAGGCGTAACCAAGGACAGGTAATAACTTCCCGGAGGACACAATTCCTTGCATGCATATGCCCCATGCTATGTCCCCGGAGCCGCGTGGATGGCACGTGACCGAGACATATGGCTTTCTCTCACCGAATCCTGAGGAAGGTGCAGTGGCAGCTGAATATGATTTGATCAAGAAGGAGTTGGTGAGCCCACATGCCATTTCCATGCCTAACAACACTTATCCTCATAATGTCAAGACAAGTGGTCTAGGTAAGGAGAGGCAAACCGTAGAACTTGACACAATGCATAGATCCGCTGGGGATGGTCCTGAATCTTTCCTTCTTTAAATGAGCTTACCTCAATCACCCTCAGGCCCGTACGGAGCAGGTGGAGGTACTTTCCCTTTTAGGAAAATTGTTGGCCTTATCCTAAGCACTCTCCATCGTGCAAAATGCAGGGAGGATGGCCGTACACCGATGAATAAAATGGACAACCTTATCCAAGATCACACATGATTGAATGAAGGATACGAATATCTAAATTGGATAAGGTAGTACATAGGTGTTAATGTTAAGGACATGGAGCACATGAAGGGAGGAGTCCACGCAGGCTCTATGAACATACTATACCTCCTTCAAATGCCCAGAAATTCTTGAAATACCCCCGTCGGGGATAGAATGTTCATTCATTCTGTTAATAACCTTGCGAATAAGAGGTTGCAATCTCTGTGCATTAGTTATTTGGGGGATCTGTTCAGGGGTTTAATGGTGTCGTAGTGGAGAGTCCGGGGTCGCCACGGTGCAAACGTGAGGATTGAAGGTGAGGGTAGTTCGACTGCTGGGTCCTCTCAACAAGAGACGACTGCCCAGGAAGTTTCGGTTCCCTTAGCTTTCAAGTGGGGGGCACAGTGTATGGTTGAAACCCTAGCTCTAGTTGAAGCACAAATCGCGAAAAGGAAATTTCCCTGCTTCGGGAGTACGAAGCTCATCAAGGAAGACCCCTCGCTACCAATATTTTTTGGGTTGTGCATATCCTACTGTCACGAGACACTCAAGCGAGGATGCAATTGGCACAAGGTATCAGATAGGCACTCCAATTGATCAGAGGTGGGCAGCAAGATAGTGCAGTGGGCTTCCTCCTGTTGGAGATGATTACATAGGAGTATATTGATCATCCCAGGGATCTTCCTAGAGAGTAGCAGGATTGTCCTCCTCGCGAACCCCATGCCCAATGATGGGTGTAGTGCTTGAATGTTATGTCTTTTTGCTAAGAGGGGTTGTTACTTTGCTCTGTTCTTCCGTGAAACCTTGTTGTTCGAAGCGCAATATGTTAATGTTATCATGTTTGATTCTGATGTTAATTGTCTAAGTCTTATGGATTTTCAGTCTCTGCGTAGACTCAGGGTCAGGGGCTGACATGCCAGTCTTTTGTGGAATCCTTTTTCAAAAGTGGGTAGGTTGTTAGGCTAGAAACTGAAAGTTTATGGACACTTACTTGATTACAATCCGGCCATGCTTGAACTCTCCAACTTAACGTGAAAGCTTGTACCACCATTTTTGTACTTTATTAGGTTTCAAGTAATATAAAGATACTAAAATAAATAAATAAAACTATGAAACTCGTAACATTCATTAATATTGGTTATTTTTAGTCTCTCAAATTACTTTTATTTCTTGAATTATTTACATGACTCTTTTTTCATACTCACCAGGGATATCGTACTTAGGTTAATTGGAAAGTTTTTCTAATTAGGTTTCCTTTGTTTCTTTTTCAAAGTTCATTAACAAGCATAGAAATGAAGAATATTACGTATTTTGAATTTATAGTATTATATTTGTGATTGTGTAAACAAAATACTATACCACAACAATGACCGTCATTTTGTGTCTCAACATATCTTCCATTGGCTCCATTGCCTATGTTGTTTCTTATGAGTTTATATGTATGTATATACATGTGACGTGTAATGCATAATAAAACAACATTTTGTTCAACTTGCTTATGAAATGGTTTGAAGTGTTGATAACTCATACAAGGGAATACGTGTTGTTTAATTGTAGATAGTTTTCGATATTAGCAATTGTTGGTTAGTTTTGGCATTAAACAAGAGTTAATTTTGGTTAGTGTTGTTTTTATTGGTTAATAATTTCCGTAAAGAATAGTTAATCTCTTTAATTTCATTGCGAATTTATAGCATAAACAATTCCGTAGACTTATGTGGATTTGCATGGGTTTCGATGGTAAAATTTTGAGTAAGCAATCTTTTTTTCAGCAGAAAAAATACTAGATCTTGTTATTCTATTGAATCAAAGATCATCATATACAATCGATCAAGAGATCATTTCAACATGAAGAAACTCAAGCAAAGAGTTGATCCTCTAAACATGGGCATGTCTCTGTCATCAAAGCATAGCTGACATAGCACAGGCCTGTTGAGTAAGCAGGATTTATCATCACTCCTGTGTAAATAGGTCAGATATTTTCAATTCCAGAAAAGTTTGGAAACATCATAATAACACGAGCATAATAGATAGCTGGGCATCTCTACATGGTATTGCTGTGCTCCTAATACAAAACAAATAGAGAGTGTGCTAGAAAGTGAACACAACACAACTAGAATAACTGAAAAATACCATGAACAGTGGAAATTTCATCCAGGATTTCTTTGTAAGTCCCATGACCTGAATCAAGTAGGAGAGCATTTTTAGATAGAATGTCAGCAATCTAGTTATGCTCACGGTATATGTGCTTCACGATCAAATCTGGAAAATTTTGTAGAAGATCTCTAATATCATCACCCCAATGGCTCAGATGAGGTAGGTTCAGAGTGTTCTTGCCAGAAGCCCATGAAATGATGACTAGGGAATCTCCAAAAATGGAGTGAAGGGGGATTCCCATGATCTTTGAAACTGTGAGGAGGGCCCATAAAGCCATCATTTTAGATTTTGTATTTGTGCATTTGCCGCATCCCATGGAGAAATGGATGCTATGAGAGCTGCTGATGTGTAATACAAATCCTTCCCCTCCTTTGTTCTTGGTGGCTGCACCATTGAAAAAACCACAGGGGAATTGTAACAAAGGTGCCATACCAATAATTCTATGTTTAAACTTCTTGATAGGCACAGAAAAGGAGTGATAGAGCAAATCAGCTTGTTTCAGAATCCCATAAACCGATGGAGTGGCCCCTTCAAGAATGCACTTATTTTGTTGCTTCCAAATGGCCCAAAAAATAAATAAAGGCAGGTATAGATGGGGATAGTTCGATGAATGCACACGAAACCAGCGGTCCAGATACTACAGAATAGAGAACCCCACAGTATTTTTATGAAGGGATCGAGAACCAAAATGATCAAAAACAGCTGCGAATGCATTTTTTGTGTAGTTACAGTCCATGAAAAGATGTTGGGTCATCTCTTCATGTTCCTTACATAGATAGCAGAGACTGGGTCCCTGAAAACCCCATTTTTTTAGTTGTTCCCGGGTTAATACTTTATTTTTTGTAAGAATCCAAATGAAACAGTGTATTTTTTCCAGGATTTTGAGCTTCCAAAGAGCCCAATGTAAGGGATACACCTCTCTCTGTGTATCCAAATGGTTGTCAGCTACATAATCATATGCTATTGTGGCCGAAATAGTACCTGTATAATTTTTGAAATACCACAGCATACAGTCTGGTTCCGACCCGAGTCTAATTCTCCCTTGCTCAAGCCCCCTTATATAATCATTCCATATATGGTACCAATCACCTCCTAGGTCTAGATCCATAGCATTGAGCCAGTAAGAAGGGGTTTCCAGGGAGGGGTTCCTGGCCTGAGCCAGCGAGGTGATTCCATAGTCTTCCAGGTAGTCACGGAGTTCCTTTAGCAGAGTAAAGCTGCTATCCATGCCAGCGATTGGGTCCAATCCTATTCGGATTTTTTTTCCATCCCCTACCATCTATATTAGTCCACATCCAAACCAGGAGATGAGATCTAAGAATCCTTTCCATAATGTTGAAACACTTGTGACAAAGAACTCCTTTCTGTGGATCCAAGACAGCACTATGTTTTTCTTTAGGTATTTTGCTGTAATTAATTTGAACCATATACCATTGCTGCAGAGAACATGCCATAATGTTTTTAACCTTAAGGATATATAGAACCATTCGAGATTTTTTATACCCCAACCCCCCTAAGCTGTGGGTTTGGATAAGGAAACCCAGTCGACCAGGTGAAACTTTTTCATATTTCCCTTTGAGCCACAAAGAAAGTAAAAAATTAGACTTTTCAACTTCCCCAGAATGGACTTAGGGATGGGGACTAACGCCATCCAGTACACCGGGATGCTGGTAAGAACAGCTTTTATGAGCACCAGCCTTCCCCCCAAAGATAGAAGTCTAAGGGACCAGTGAGAAATCTTGTGCTCGAATTTTTTTAGAAGCCAAAACCAGTGTTTGACTAGGTAGCCCGAGGGTTTTATGAAATATCTGAGATATTTAAATCCAGAAGACAAAGGCTAGGTCTTGTAAGGCAAGGAATAAAGTAATTATGGAGATCAATTCATCATCAATATTGTTAATGAGGAAGCAAGACTTTTCTGCATTAATTAGCATTCCAGAAGCTTCGTAGAAAGTGTCCAAAAGAACCTTGAGAGCTATCCATTCTTCATATGTGCCAGTCCCAAAAAGGATCACATCATCAACAAAAAGCAGGTGGGTGAGAGAGAGTTCTTTGGATATTTTGACCCCTTTTACCAGCCCATTTCTGCGGGCATCCTTGATAAGTAGGCTGAGTCCTTCGATCACAAAAATGAATAGTAGGGGCAAGAGAGGGAACCCTTGCCTGATTCCTCTAGAAGCCATGAAGAAATGCGAGGGGGAGCCATTTATTAGCAGAGCAAAGTTAACCGAGGATAAGCATCCCATAATCCAGTTTACACCTTCTAAAGGCAAGCCTATTTGCGAAAGGATAAGCTTGATGAAAGTCCAATTAACTCTGTCGAAAGATTTTGTGAGATCTAGCTTGAGGATGAGAGCACTTTTATTTATGGATCTGACAGAGTGAAGGGCTTCTTGTGTAATGGCTATAGGTTCTGTAATTTGTCAGTTTTTGAGGAACCCAAACTACTGTGGGGAAATATAATGGTCCAGAAAGGGCTTGAGGCGTAGGGCAGCAACCTTTGCTATTAGCTTATAGATCAGGTTACAAAGGGAGATAGGATGAAAATCAGCAAAAGTAGATGGTTTGTCTGATTTAGGTATAAGAGTGATGAAGGTCGAGTTTAGTGAGGGGAGGAATCTTCCTGATAAACGTGCATCTTCCACCAAATTCACAAGTTCCTCCCCCAGCAGGTCAGAAAAGGCAAGAAATAACTCCACAGGAAAGCCATCAGGCCCAAGCGCTTTATCTTTCTTGAAAGACTTGAGAGCTGTTTCCACTTCTTTTAAAGAGACATTGGAAGTAAAGGAAGACCGATCCTCCGAAGAGAGAAAGGATGGAAAGAGTCTGATGATCTTCATCTAAGCAGAGATGGATGGGAGATTATCCTCACTGAAAATATTCTTGAAATGTATAACTCCTATCTCCTTTAAGCCTTGATCATGATCGACCAAAAATCCCCTCTCATCCTCTAAACTCCAGATCATATTATGGTTTTTCCTAGTTGTTGCCACAGCATGAAATTTTTTTGTGTTTGAATCACCCAAAGAGGCCCAAGTCATCCTGCTCTTGAGTTTAGCAGTGAGGATCTCATGATCTCTCGATTTTTTAAGCTTTGATTGGAGAGAATTTAAGATGGAGAGATTCTCACCAGAGAGAATGCCTGTAGGGGAGGAGGAAAGAAGAGTGTGAATTTTTGTCTCATATAGTGTGCTCTTGTCCTTCAACTCGATGGATTTGTGATGGGTCCATTCTTTAATCTTCTTTTTCAGTAATCTGAGATTTCTGGAGAAAGACTCCATTCCTGAGTAGGCCGAGTCAGGGGTAAGGAGGAGCCACTCTTTCCTGATCATCTCCCCAAAGTCCTCAAAAGCAAGCCAAGAGTGGTTGAACTTGAATGGAAAGTTGATTGGCGCGGAAGCCTCCTTCCATTCCAGTATAACTGGGTAATGATCTGAAATAGTCGATGGATGGGTCCAGGATTTGAGTAAAGGCAAGTGCTCTAACAAATTAGAGGAAAGTAAGAATCTATCAAGGCGCTTGCTTATACCATCAGCACCCGAGCGACCATTACGCCAAGTAGGACCGGCTGCAATTGGAGCAATATCAACAAGCTGATGAGAGGAGAACAGGTGGGTGAAAAAGGGACTAAGAGGATCTAAACGTGCCTTGTCTCCCCAGACTTCAGAGCTATTTAAAGTAAGGTTTAGGTCGCCTACTAAGATCAGGTTGGAAAGGTTTAGTAATCCCCCTTTAACAACCAAATCCAAGAAAAATTTCTTGTTATTGTAGGGCCCGTAGCAGTTGAGAAGAGAGAACCCCAGTGTAGTGCCCCGAACCTCGACTTTAAGAAGTATCCCAGCAACTGTTTTGAATTCTTTGACCTTGAGACTATGTGGGTTCCAGGCTGCAAGTAGACCCCCAGAGAGTCCGGAGGCACTTATCGCACAATATTCCCATCCCGGACGCAACTTTGAGAAAGACAAGATAGCAGGAAAGGATCCAGTCATGGTTTCTTGAAGGAAGATAATGTCAGGGGTTAGTGTGCCAAAAATATTACGGAGGCTATTGTGTTTGGCCATGACTCCTAGGCCACGGACATTAAGGGTAAGGATCTTCATTAAGTACCCAAAGATCCAGGTGAATTTGCTCTAAGGACCCGTGAATGTGAGGATAGAGAGTTGCGAGCGGCATTCTTTAATCTGGTAGAGAGAGGGGTATAAGGGAGGGTTTGTGGGGGTGAAACAGAAGAGGAAGAGGGAGGTTTCTTAGTTCTTCTCCTTATAGTAACATTTTGAAAGCGGATGGAGTCCAAAGGAAGGACTGAGGGGGAGAGAGGCATTCTGTTAGTGAAGATGTCCAAAGAGGACTGCAGTGATGGGTCAGCAAAGGAAGGAGTGGATGTCGGGCTGTGGAAAGGAGACGGAGCCGAGGAGGGTCTGGACCCCGGAAGAGGGGGGAAATCCGCTTCTGAGAAGAGAGAAGGAAGAACAGTAGGGTGGTGATCTTGAATAAGAGCGGAATTATCAGGGGGGGAGAAAACTCCTTTGAGGGCAGGATGGGAGGGTGAACTTCATTTAATGCAGGCATCCCCGAATGGGACTCATCTGAGGAGGGGTGAGAAGATGGTTCTGAGGACTCAGGATCCTGACTATCGATGTGCTCAATCGAATTAGAGGAAGGGCCAGTGACCTTAACTGAATCTAAGAGTAACAGTTCCTGTTCTGTAGCATCATCAAATAAGGAGCATGCCTGAGAAAGCATACCTTTTGATGGCTCTTTCATACGATTGTCCGGTGTATAATGGAAAGGTGAAGGAGCCCGGTCCGAAGAAGGAAATCAAGTGAGAGACACTAGCCCTTTTCTCATCACTGGACATGTTCTGCGCAAATGGCCAACATCTCTACACCTGCTGCAGCGAAATGGCACGTTAAGGTAGTCCAAACGTTGTTTCATAATGCACTCCAGACATAAGATTTCAATTTCTGCTGGGAGGCCAGATACTAAGTCCAATTCAACGAGGTTTTTTTCCATTCTCTTGTCAAAGGTGTGGAGGAAATCATCTTCGACGGCCACAAAGCGTCCAATGGTGTTCCTTATGCCTTCCATAATCTCACGATTCCATAATGGTAGAGGCAAACCCGGGAGGAGGACCCAAAGATGACGTTTCTTTACCCTTTCTCTTAATGGGTCAAAATGTATGTGCCAGTGATCCAGCACCAAGGAGCCATTCTGAACGCGCCAGAAGGAATTTAAAACAGACAGAGCATGTGCCTCTTCCAAAAATACTATAACAATCCATCCTCTGGCCAGCAGGCTGATTGTGGGTGTATAGGAAAAGAGTGGCTTCCATGTTTTAGTGGCCCAAGTGTGCCATTCCTCCTTTCCCATCTGTGTGTATTCCAGCCTGCCTATGAGGGCACAAGAGCACAGTGCTTCTGCTCTTTCCAGGAAAATGTCCCTTCCTAGTACGTATCGGAGCTTACCTTCACAGACCTTGTGGGCCTTTGCTACTTTGCGCCGACAATGGTGGGGGAGTGAGGTTGGATGGAGTTCGTTTAACTCAGTTTCCATCCTTTGACAAAGCTGAAACAGAGTGGAGCGACAGCCACTAGTGGGTTGTCCTGAAAAGGTGGGAGGGGACAGCCTCAGCAAAAAAAATGTGGAAGGTTCTAGAGAATGATACCTCATATTGCCTCAATATTTCAAAAAAAACGTGGAAGGTTAAGCCCAATATTTCAATTGATGTTGGAATGATACCTCATATTGCAAAGGTAATATGGAGAAAGGTATTGATTATTGGTCAGGAAGAGGTTCACTCTGAAGGAAATCCATTAAGGAGCCAAAATTTTCTATCAAGTCCATTTTTTCCAAGGAGTCAATAGCATAGGGAGGACAAAGTTGTTGGAAAGTCAACTCAAGTTTTGTGGGAATCATTCAAATGAAGAAGTTGTTAGGGTCCTACACTAACCCTCTTACTTGAGCAGTTAGCCAAGTAATGTATGCATGCCTATGGATTTTCAATAATTTTTTGTGGTAGGAAATGAACAATAGAAGATAAACATATTTCCATTAAAATATTGGTAGTGTCTAAAGACATTGTTACAATACTTAAGCACTATAAGAAAGCTCCATAACTAGCAAAATAAACCAATGATGGTGAAAGACCGATCCAAGATACCATCTATAAAAAGATTTGGATTTCGACCAAACCAACATTAACGAAGCCACATTGATTATAACTGTCAATAGAAAGTAGATTTGAAATCCAAAGTGGACAAACTTTTGTCAGTGGTCGGCTCCCTTTAATGATTGAATCCCTTCAATCGGACAAGGTGAGCTTACATAAGAACCATTAGTTCCAATACACCCTCATAAGATCAGCTTGGAGCAAAGAGCAAATTATGCACCATTCCACCTCTTAATTTGATCTGAACTACAAGCATTAATCAACCACGGTACAACATCATACAACTACCACCAAACTAATCAAACTTTGGTACAGTAAATACTCATCAAATTAGTATGAAACATTGCCCATGTAGTTACCCAATCAACTAAACAAAATGCCAATTTATTGTCCAAAACCATCCCATTCAAGTAGTATAGAAAACAATACGATAGCACGATCCAATCGATTAATAAACCAGCCAATAAGAAACAAATAAAGGAAGACTTTGTTAGTAATACAACCTATGTCCATCCATCACGCCATCCATCAAAATAGGTACTAGCATATAAGCAAATACTCAAATACATATCTCAACAAGTCATAAGAAACCTAGTCGAAAATATATCAGCTGGTCTCAACAAGTTCAATTGATTCAACCAGAAACAATCAAGTCAACAACAGTTGGTTTTACATAGAAAATAACTTCAATTCCTCCCCCCCTTAAACATAATTGAGGGATGAATACAACATAATAAAAAATGAAGCAACACTAAATATCAATGGAGACTAAGTCAACAGAAACAAACCCATCGAAAGATATAGTCGGTTGTCACCATAATTGAACCATAGTTGACCATTCAAAAGAAATCACTAGTAAGAGGACCACAATAGAAATATAGAATCGAAGATACACATTAGTATGAATTCCTTAAACATCCACTCAAATTATTCTATGACCATTCATCAATCCAACCATATTCTATCTAAGTAGTCAACACTAGAATCCCATAGTTATGTCTTTTATGTATTTTCTACAAAGTTACAAAAGCATAACTCCCATTTTCCAAGAATTATGATTCTTGGGAAAATTCCTCGGATTCTTCTGGTGATGATTACTATATGGCATAAATTTCTATTTTGATAAAACAAGTGACATAGGCTCAAATTTTGGTTCACCGAAAGGAGCAAAACAACCTTACATATTTGGGGTATAGTTCAGTTTGAGATTCATTATAGTTCAAGCGGGACCCCTTTGTTGGTTGGTTTCACTGATCCAAATTGTGCTAATGAACTTAATGAATATTGGAAGTCTATTGTAGGTTATGATTTTCAGTCTTGTTTCCAAACCTATCACTTGGGCTTGTAAGAAACAAGCATCTCTTTCTCTTTCTTCTAAAGAAACAAAGTATCGAGCCACAATTAATGAAAGGCATGAAGCCTTATTGATTTGACAGATCCTTTTAGAGTTTGGATTCTAGAAGAAACATCCGAATACAATTTGGTATGACAATCAAAGTTCCCTCAAGCTCACCAAATATCCAGTACAACTTTAGCACACTGAAAACATTGATATATAAATGCATTTCACAAGAAAGATTATCGAACATAATCATTAGAGGAAATTTCAACTCAAAATCGGCCTTTTAGCCATAATTCAAATTCCATCTCATCATGTGTTAGCCAATGAAATTTCTTTAAATTTGAAATACCGTATAGGTCTTAAACAATTTTTTAATATAAATTTGAGGATAGGTATCATAAAAAAACTACTTTTTTTGTTCGTATTTTCGACATATCTCCATGTTATTTTACTCAAATTTCAATCAAGAGATCTCCCTGGATGCGAAATTATATTCCGCATCCAACGAGTACCCACTCGGCATACTTTTGATAGACCCCGCTACCCCAAAATCAAGAAATACATGAAAAAACGTGATGATCAAGTTGGATCAAGAAACTACTTGATTAAGTGGGTACTCGTTGGATGATCATCAAGTTGATCAAGTTGATCAAGTTGTAATTGGGTACTTGGGTACTCGTTGGATGATCAAGTACTCACTTGATTAATAAATATTATTTTATTATTTTAACTATTATTTTATTATTTTTTCTTAGGAGGCCTATTTTGAGTTGAAATTTCCTCTAATGGTTTTCAAAGTGCCATTTTTTCGTATGGATGAACAAGTTGCAAACATATTCATAAAGTCTCTTATTAAAGTGATTTTTTCTGAACTTCAATCTGTGTTAGGAGTTCAGGAATTTGTCATTAAGGGGGACATGCTCTAATGGATCCTTCCTTCTCCTATCATGACACTCTTGTAAATAATTTGAATCTTATTCCAAGTTGTTTTTAAGGGCGTATGCTAGGATATTTAGACACTTGGGAGTTAGTTAAAATCAACTTGGTATAATGTGCCTTTAGGTAAAATGTGTTTATTTAGTATCCATTAGTTTGCATTTGTACTTGTGTGATCTAGCATTCATGATATGTTATAGACACAGAGTGATCCGATGGTTCGTCTTCACTTTGATCTTAATAGTTATTGATCGAAGACTTAACACTCGATTGGTCCATAAATTTTGTTTAAAGAGAAGGGAGGGTCATTTTTCGATGATTAATTGTGATAAAATCACATGTAAAATAAATATCATTTGCATAATATGTTTCCTCGAGTATCTATTTGGTTGTTCCCATGGATTTTCCTTCTTTGGGGGTTATAACCATGTAAAATAGCAGTGAGTTGATCTCTGATTAGTTTGTGTGAGCAGTTTCTAAAGTTGTTCAATCTTTTACAAATATCTTGTGTTAGTTGAAAATTGCAAAGATGAAAGTTGTCTAATAGATATGGATTTTTGGATTCCTAATATAGTTCCAAGATTTTCATTTTCACTTACAGTACAAAATATTTTTTCTAATAACAATATAGAATTGTCTTATGTTTCTGCAACCAATCTATTCCTATTAATGCATTGTATGATCCTAATGGAAAAATGTTAAAATCTTCTACATTTTTCATACCGTTTATCTATATCTGGCATTTTTATATTAATTCTACTACTTTCTTCTTAGTTCATGTAGCTAGTTGAACTAACCAAACCTTCTTATGTTTGTCTTTTTGTAAGCATACATGATTCGTTAATTTTTTGGGAAATATAACTTTGGAAAATGAACTAGGATAGAGACAATTTGTGTAGAAATTTTACCTTCTACTTCTACTTCTACTATTGTTGATTGATGATCATCTTGTAGGTATTCTAAAAGGACATAAATTTTAGGAATATTTCTAGCTATATCATTAATTGTAGTGACTTCCAAGATATTATGGATGTTCTTAACGTTCTCACTTGTGTGAGGAAAAGCCTCAGTAAATGAGAGTCCTCGATTCCCAACACTTCAAATGAACTTGAAAATATACATTTGGTTTCCTTCCCATATAATTATTAAATTTCTTTCCACCTTGACTTGGTTGATTCTACTAAAATTTGTTTTCTAAACATTTATGGTATGATTTTTGTATTGTGAAGATATGAAACTCTTTTTCCTCAACTATAATTTTTCCTTTTTTTTCTCTCTCTCTCCAAATATTAGGAGCTTATGTTCTAGGCTTGTACTACTAATAAGAGTACTTATCTTTTATGATTATTTCGTCCAAGGTTTTGGGTTGGTCAAATTGAATTCTACCTAGTTGGTTTGAGGTAAGATACTAAAAACGTGCTAAAAACACATTGTATCTATACTTTTTCATCCATGATGTATGAAAAATACCTTAACAACTCTAATAAATTGATCAGCAATCATCATCTTCGTAGTTAGTTCATAAAATTTCTTGATTTTCCTTTTAAAATATATTTCCAAAAGGTAAATTTTTTGAAATATTTATTAAATTACTTTTAACTAATGAATTTTTTTAGCATCATCCTTTATTAATTTTAGATTTTCTCATGTTTTATAACCTCCCCATCAAAAGTAGGTGGCCTAATTTTCTTAAATTCCCCTTTTAACTCATTGCTAAATTTATTTTCTCTCTTTTTAAGAGATGAAACCTTGGAGACCATCACTTGAAGATTTAGTAGAAGTTTCAGTTTCTTCATAAAAGCTCAAATCTTCTCTTTCGTTAGATCCCATATCAATACCAACTTTTAGTTGATTTTATATTATTTGAATACTATGTACACCTTCCATGATGTAAGTGCAATAAGGTAATTATCTACTTTTCCAACAATTTTCAATAGAAAGAAATAAAAGTATATCCTAACATTTAGTCTGTATTAAGAAATGATAGTTTAATAGGCATTATGATGTTTTCATAAAAACAAACAATCCATAGTCTAATGTCATTATGATGTTGCCATAAATTATTTGTATTTTTAAAGATATAAGTATAATATTTTTATAATAAATTCATGATCTTTTCACCAATAAAATGGTGTATCCATATATGATTGGAAATAAGTTTATAGGTAGTGTAGTTTTCCAACAATTAAATTGTCATCTTTTATGAAAACTGCATACAAATTCCAATGTCCACATGCTTGCACGCCAAGTTATGTTTTTCTCACTTCTACGAGTTATGTTTTTACAAAGATTCTGTTCTTCATAATGCTCTCGTAACTGGTTTAATCTTTCAAATTTCTCTTTTTTTTCTTGAATTTTTGTTAGTTTTCTCTTATTCAAATTATATAGGTAGAATTCTAGTCACGGCTAGACTTAGGAAGTGATTCCCTGAATATTGATGCTTGTCCTCATAGGTTTATGTTACAAAATTCCTGGAATCCTTAAAGTATGTTATTTGTTTGAGTGTTAAAATGTATTTCAAGTTTCCAGTTGTGACCAATTTTTATACCAAGGTCAAAAAGTTCAGTTTTGACAATTTTTATATAGTAACACAGCAACAAATGAAATAGCTAGTGAATGTTAATAAGAACAACTAACCACTTAGTTTTGTGAAAATAGCAAACTATTAAACCAAAACTAAGATATATAATTTTCTATCCATTATTCATATCACATTGCTAGAATTAATATAAGCACAAAACAAATATTATTTAATTAAAAAAACAAAAAAAAACTGATATGAAAAAACAAAAACAAATTGTTACCTTTTTTTTAACCACCCTTTAAATGAAATTTATTTAAATTTTAACTAAGATGCATTGGAGCGTAACAAGATACAACCACCATGAAATGAATCTTTGTTATACACTAATTACACTTGGATTAATCTTGTTGATTTGTTCAAACAAATCCAAAATCTCATCTTAAATAATATATAAATGCGCATTCGGTATAAGAAGAGGACATGGTAAAGATAATAAGATAAAACCCTTGACTTTGGTCAGTAGTTTTCCCTTTTTTTAAAATTATTAGGTCATGCTTCGAACAATTTCGTGAAATGTAGAGATTTTATTTTCTTTGTTACCTAATGGCATGAAAGTTTTGACAAGGGTTAGAAGGAAGAAATAAATAAGTACCAGCATAGATCCAAATCCTATGCTCTATCAAGCGTCGAGAGGGATCAAATCTTTGGAGGTGCAAACCTCTTTTTAAGTATTGCACTCAACTATCGGCTTTGGTGTGATTCAAACCAAAAGACACATCTTTTTATTTAAGGTCGACATATAATATTTCTATTATTAATATTTAATACTATTTATTCCTACATATAATATTTTTTATTTTGTTAGGAAAGAACATTACAACATCTCTCCCATACATGGTTTTAAAACCATGTGCAAGGCCCTCCTAAAACCATGGGTTGTTTAGGAGGCATTGCACATGGTCTTAAAAATATTTGCAACGACCTCCTAAACCATGTACAATAAAACCATGGGTTGTTTAGGAGGCCTTGCACATGGTTTTAAGACCATTTGCAGGACCCTCCTAAACCATGTACAATAAAACCATGGGTTGTATAGGATTTTTTTATTTTTATTGTTTTGTTGGGTAGGAACATTACAACATTTGCCCCATATTAGGTTGTTTTTGTGGCCGACATTTATTTCAGAGGATAATTAACATTTTTATCTTTTATGGCCAACATTTACAAGAGGAATGTTGCATAATGTTACATAATGTTACAAGATCCCCCCATACTGGGCTATAGAGCGCCTCTCAGTGCAATAATAATAAACATAATATTGCTATTTTTTCATTTTTATTTATTTATTGCAGTTAGTGTTTTTATTCGATATTTTGGTGTAGAAAATCATTTATGCCTTTTCTAAATTGCATGAGTATGAGATAAGTGTACTCGATTGATTTTATGACATTTGTTTCAAATTCAAAATAAATAATTATAAAAAATATATATATAAAATAATTGGTAATTGATAGATGGTTAACTAGTAGTTGATGCATGGATAACTTTTAGACAAGTGTATTATTCAAATTGATTTTAGGGTTAATGTATTGATAACCCTTAGATGATGTCGTTTTTTATAAATAACTGATTTAATTAAAAGAAAGCTAAAAAAAATAATGATACCTTATTGTTAACACTTAACTTGTAATATTCACCACCCAGAAGTTAAATAACTATGCTCCTTTTAACATATTTAAAGAATTGTTTCATAAAAAAAAATAAAAAAAAAATGACATTTATTTTTTTCTCATTTCTAACTCAACAATAGACATAAATGGTACATTTTCAAATTGCTATGTTATGTTCAATTTTGACTTAAATATTCTTCCTACTAAGCTCAATCTTCCCATGGTTTACCCACCCTTACCTTGGCAATATACTAAAAATGTCTCTTCAACAGAAGTACCTTCAACGTTCGATGATATGGAGAGGGATACTTGAGCGGCCAAACATAATATTTGTTTGAACTTTCGTTAACAACAAAGTATAAGTATTCTCCATTAAAAGTCACCCCAAGTTAATTCATGATATTAATGAGATAATAAATTTATGCTTTACAAGTCGTGTACTCTCCATTAGAAGTCACGTCAAACTAATTCATAATATTAATTCAAGAATAACCCTTACAATTAGAACCATTCAGATTGCATGCTCACTTAACACTTCTTTGTGATTTTTAGTGTTCTTCACTTAACATTTTTTTAGTGCTTTTTTCAGTGTGTATAGAAAGTGTTTTGTACTTTGCTTAAACTTCTTTTTATCGATTTTAAAACTGATTTTATTCTTAATACTTATCTCATACAATACAATATCAAGTATACTCATACAATACAATATCAAGTATACTCTTTATTATGGTCATAGAAAGCTTATTATTTTTTTAGTTATAACTTAAACTAGCACATCTACATGATTTGTGGTTGGATCACGTAGATAGAGATCAAATGGTTGAGAGATAGTTTGATTTTTTTTTTATTCTTCATATTCTTCTAGTTAAACTAGTTCAACTTTGAGTTGCTGATGCCTAGATACATGCTATCACGGACATTCTACCTCTTATCCATTTCTATCAGTTATTTTTTATATTCTTTATTTTATCTCACATTTTTCTAGTTATCTACCATGAATTGTTCGTTATCCATTCATCAGCTATGAGTTGTCCATGCATCACTACCAGTTATCCACTCATCCATTAGGTATCANAGATAGTAGTCCACCCCAAATCTCAATATACCCTTATGCAAAGAAACAATCACTCTTCTATGAAACATGTGTATACAATAATTTCTTTTTAAACATTTTTTTTCTTTAAATAATTTCTTTTCTCTATCTCCAACTCCCAGTTATCCAATTGAATCCTTTTATTCCCTCCCCTCAAAAAAAATCTTATTTTTCTTTTAACATAACAATTTAATGATACCTAGTACTATATATTTGTGAGTCTTCACTATTTTTCTGTCCCCGACAAAGGATATATATGATTCGTGCAGGTAGATTAATTAAGGAGGTAGGTTCAATTTTTTTTGGTTTTTCAATGTTTTTGCTATAGTTTGGAATAACTTTGATTTTTTACTTTTTTTAAATTGTGAACTAACTTGGCTCTTATTGGTTATGTGTAGGTGATGTCAGTATGGGATTGTGTGTCCCAAGACCCAATGGCGAGTTGATGTAAGAAGGCATAGTAATACTTATTATTCCCTGCAAGGAGGAATTATGTACTTGATTAGTTTTTGGAATTACAACCGCATGAAATCACATATTTTTCCTATGTTTTTTTGTCTCTCCCTCCTATTGTCCAGAATCCAAATTACCTTTTCGTTCTTCCTCCCTCTAACAATATCTAACACCCTAACCCACTTACAATGACACATGTTGGGTAAAATATGCACTATCTAATTCAACACTTAAATTGTCAACCCGTGAAGGTAGATTATGAGATGCAAACACTATATGTGCAGGACTAAAAGCATAAACTACCCTAGCCTTGTTGCAATAAAATAAACTACTATTCTAGAAAAGCAATGCTTGGCCTAAAAACAACTAAAAAATGGAATAAAAACCACTTTAAGCAAACTATTAATCTACTCTATGAATTGGAGATCTATTCTATTTGTGCAGAATGAAAGATCTACCTAAAAATTCAATTGCAGTTGACTACTAAGGATCTAAGCTATGTAACTTGTAAACTAATTACTTTGAACAAAAAAACTATGTTGTTTCTATGCAAGAAAACTAACTGCTTTGATCATGTAATTTAATCTCACTAATTAACTACGAATTCACAAAAGCAAAGAAAAAACGCTATTCTAAAAACCAAGAGTAAATAATTGCATTGCAAAGCAATAAACTAATCAAAGAAAACTAAACTTGGAGTTCAAGAAGACCTAAGTAAACCTAAGCATATTCAAGTGGCTGGAAATGAACTCAATTTGTAAGCAAATTAGAAAAACAAAGCATTGCTATTCTACTTCTAGAATGAATCAAACTATAAACTAAGTCATTTTAAGCATCTATGAAAAAGCGATGCAATTAATCTATACTTCGAAAGACAAGTTTATTGTAATATAGTTAAACCAATCTTCAATTGAAAATACATACCAATTAACTTGAGATTATGATATTTTTGAAATCCAAATGAGATCACTAAGCTTAAAGTAAATAGCAGAAATGAAGTGAGCTGAGCTAAGAATGGAATCAACAATAACATGCTATAAAAATAGAAAAGAATTATTGGTTTTAAATTCAAATGCAAATTGGAAATGAGTGATGAAGGTTCTTCTAGTTAAAAAAGAAAAATGACTAAAATGATAATGGAGTTTAAATAAATTCTATGATAACACTATGCTATACAAAATAAGACTTTGAATGTAAATATAAGTGTTGCCCAGCTACAGGAGGTAAATGCAATTCCAAATTCAAGAAATTAAACCCTAATTAACCATAAAAATACAACAGAAAATATTAAAGTTCGAATAATAGTATGAATGACAAGGTGAATGATGAAAATCATACAATCTATGAATAAAAACAAGCTAAATGATTCTAATACAAGCTGGTTTGATGCATACTACCTTATGATTAAGCATGGAAATAGTTGAACTATTTAAACCAAAGAAAACAAAAATATAACTACACTACTTTGCATTCAAATAAGAAAACCATTTTATATTGCTTAATAAAACAGAGTTTGACTGTAAATAAATCTAACCATAGCTACAATAAAATTAACATAACTAAATCCGATTATAAACTAAGCTTGAAATACTGAAACAATTTGACTTCTATCTAATTACAAATGAAAAACTAAAAGACAAGCTGGAAGGAGGCATGCATGACTGGTCATTTAAATTCTGGCAATTGAAATTACATATAAATAAAATAAAACTGTGATTTATGAACATCAAACAACACCTACAGGAAGACATTTTTAATTACATAACATTACAAACTGAAATCACTTATCTGTACAAAAGAAAGCAAAAACAAATTATATGAATAGGTGAATCCACTGTTGATGAGGGGCCCTCCCAGGAACAATGGTCACAAGCTTCATGGATTATTCAATCACAGAACCAGAATTGGAACAGGAACAAAGCAAAATTTTATATTATAAAAAACAGAGTTGTACAAAACAATCCATCTACAGACTTCTAGGGTCTAATTTATACATCAACAAACTAGTGGGGAAGGACATAGTCGAATCCCCCAAATTCCTAAGCTATTAAAACAAATTTCTAAATTTAGTAAATGACCAACTACGTTTTCTGGACAAGTTGGTTTTAGAGAATCATCGACTGTTGCCAAATGGCCTTGAATTTTCGCAAAATTCCCCTTGGGACCTAAATGGGCATATTCTGCACAAAACCCATGTGCCAAAAGTTTTAGTTTCGCCTATGTTTGCCCGCAAATCCAGCCCAAAATTATGTTGTTTGTTAAAAACACATTTTTGACAGAATTGAATGAAGGTCCAAATGGGCGTCCGAAAGACCTGAAACTGAAATTAGTTCATAAATCTGATTTCTGCTAGGTTGTTTGTCAAACTGATTGCTAAGTGCTCGGTTTAAATAATGGCTGGGTTCTATTGGTTGCATCATATGATCCTCATCTTTTTCATCCTCATGTTGTGTGCGTTGGTTCTTACGGCATGCACATAACACAAAACCATTTCATTATTATTAAAGCCAACGGCATGCCTAAATGTTTTGAACAAACTAACAAGCCATCCATTCCATCCAAAAGAGTGTTATTATTATATTAATAACCTAAAAGGAGTGAGTGGCATATAAAATAGTTTTCATCTCAACATAATATCCTCCATAGAAAAAGCCACGTAATATTTGATTTGGTTAATGGGTGTCTTTTATGTTTATATGAGTGTGTGTTTTATTTTTAATTTGAAACATATGAGTGTGTTGAAATTTTTTATTATTATTTATGAGTAATTTAAAGTTCAAAGAATTTTAATATTTAATTCTTTATATTTCTATATTCTTCTTTGTTTAAATTTAAACCAATACTTAAAACTCATCATCACTTTATGGTTTCAATTTGTAAATGCAGGATGAACAAGAACTGGAAGGAAAAGGTAGATGAATTTGTCGAAAGAGTAATCCAAACTAGTAAATAAATGCAATCAAACCCAGTGTGGGACTTGGGACCGGAAGGAGGGATGAATGAAAAGTCAAATGAACACCGAAAGTTTATCATTTGCACAATATTGCATTTAATACATTTAAAAATAACATATTATGCTCACTTTACATTTACGATATTTAATTAATAAAACAAATTAAAACATAGCCTTATTGAACAAAAATGTATTAAATCATGGTAGGTAGGATGGAAAATTAATGTAAATAACATTATTATAAAAGACAATTCTAGAGCCCAACACTCCCCCAGACCAATGGTATGGCACATCCATGTGCCATGAATGAATTGGAAGTGGTATTTCATTTATTAAAAACTTTGTTTGATCATCAATAGTTTATAGAAAAACTAAGCCAACTTTATCACTGCGTGAAAAACTAGAACTTAAAAAAAATTGATTAATGTTATATTACGAGAAGACCAAAACAACTTCATATTTTGTAAGAATTCTTAATATGTACAATTCCGCCAACTAGTAATAATTCATGCTTATGAAGGCCATATAAACTGAGAGTCTCTCCCCTTGACCGAAGGTATGGCATGTCCTCGTGTGAAGAATGAATTAAGATTGGGTTGTGTTCTCTTATGTTAACACTATGGATCAACAACACTCAACAGGTAATATCATACTAAGGTAGATTATTCAATACATGCAAATTCATCAGTTCATGCTCACGAAAACCACATATAAGCTATGATAGGGGATCTTCCTCATGTCTCCTGGAATGGAAAACATGAGGGTATAGATAGTCTGTAAAGTGTATAGGAAGCCAATCATCCCTGCTACTTCTCAAATATTTATTGTTATTCAAGTAATTATGGACAAAGTTTGCATTTGAGTTCATTAGGATTCTATGTTTATGGGTCCCACTTCTAAGATAGTGACATCCTAGGTATAGTATGAATTAGACAACAAAGTCTTTAGTGCAACTTATAAACATTCTCAAATGGTAGATAGATGAAGTTCATTTACCATAACTTAACCATATATACTCCTTTTAACTAAACCCACAAAAAGTTCCATATATTGAGACATAGAAGAACCATATACTTTGCATAAATTATTCTCTCGGTAGATTCCCCTCTTTCATCCAGGCCTATTCAGTACCCCGTCGGGTTTACCTAGTCATACCACAGGCCGGTACCCACTACCAGCAAGCCTACTCAGTACTCCGGCGGGTCAACCTCTCAAGCCCGTTTTGCATTAGAGGCTCTTGTCCCAGTGTTTCAACTCCCTATTGATTTTTGACAATTAAATTTTCCTATGAAGGAGTGAATGGGGGAGCAACTCTAAAAAATGTGCTATAGGATGGGATGGTATATGGGTTGGAGGATAATTTATTTAAAATTTCTTGAACCAAATAAATATATTTCTCCCAATATATTGGATATTGCAAGTGATCTAACCAAATCAAAGACATAGATGGTTGAGCTTATCAATGTGAAGTGGATGGAGCCATAAGATAATGAATGAAAGGTGTCTCTAGTCCCAAAACTTGCCTCTTTCATATAGATTTATAGTAGTGTTCCCTAAAAACTAGGAATTTCATTCACCCTTATGCTACTGTGTAGTAGAGATGCTTAAATAAAATGCCCTGATAATGAAGCTTGGTTGTACGAGTGACCTCTAGGTTTTAGATAGACCTTAATTTATGGCAAATCCCCATGATGTTTAAAGTTGGTCTTGAGTAACTAGTATAGTAAAAAATATGCATGTATGAAAATGAATAATGATGTAAGATTGTTTTGGTTTAGTCATTAACATGATCTTATTCTTAGTTCTTCTATTTGAAAAAGAAAACAAAAAGCTAAGTTGCAGAAATTTCTAAACTAAACATGCAACTCTTTATTTATATACATATTATCCTATTCTACCTAAGGAGAAAGAAAACACATGTTTTCAGGTGTATGAGTTCTTCCAATGTAACCAAGTGCGAAGAAACATAGAAAATATACCTTTATCCACATATGCGAAGGTTATTGCAGTGATTACCTAAATGTGGAATACCAACCAACTTACTTGTTTCGGCATCAGAAGGTGTCAAAGGAAGGAGCGGTATTGTGACCGCCTTATCTCTTCGAGCCAAAGCTCGATGTAATCTCGATAGTCACCTTCCTTTCTCAAGCCATGTTTGAGTACATGAAGGGTATGTTGATAGATATGTGGAGAAATCTTCAATTTCAGGTCTCTCTCCATCGAATATAGTCTCTAAGTTTTCGGTTTCCTTGGTATACTGGCAAGGAGAGTTGGTTTGTAGCTCATGGGACTATGGCTCTTCCATTATTTCTAGAGGGATAGACAAATTCTTGACTTATTACAAGATGTGTTCTCGTTGAGAAAACAAAATTGAGATCCCAGTTGCTGCTAGGATTTGATAGATTTTTCTTAAACTAATGGTTACTTTTGAATTCATATCTTGGTTGGTAGGTCCTGCTTCACACAAGGATTAGTGGTTGGGATTCTTACTGCACCCAAAAATTAT
>LPNX010867039.1:124382-152872 GCA_001517045.1 Pseudotsuga menziesii
GAACATAACAAATATGAATGCAACATCTGATGTAAGGAAACACAATCAAATTTTACAGAAAATAAATATTCTAAAAAAACATACTCAAACTTTGCAACAAAAAAAAAACACTTAGCGGAAAGTAAAACGTACAAGAAAATAAACACACTTGCGAAAAATAAGCTTGAATAAATAAAACACACTTGCATAAGAGTAAATTGAAAAAAAATAAACTACCTAAATTTTCATAATAAAAGCATGCGTGCATGAAATTAAACTATAGAAGAGTAAAGTATCTACATTTGCAAAAATAAAAGTACAATTAACTATGGGAAAGTAAACTATCAACGTTTGCAAAAAGAAAAATGCACCTAAGGGAAATAAATAAAAAAAGAAAAAACTCTTTTGCGAAAAGTAAAATTTGCAAAAAGGTAAAGACACCTATGAGAAAATAACCACACTTTGCAAAACACAATTGCTAAAATAAGATTGAAGAAAGTAAAACACACTTGCAAAAAGGAACAACAAGGCTTTGGGGCGACCCACTAAAGTAGATGCGTCAGGTTGTTACACTACGGAAATTCCGTAGAGAAGTGGTCTTTGCGTCTTATCGTTTCCCCTCCCCCTTGCTGTGTAATGTAAAGGAAACCTATCTACCCTTACCTACCTAGACTCCAACCCCTTCAGCACCTCCTTGACAACGGCCAAAATGTTGGGTAAAATATGCACTATCTAATTCAACACTTAAATTGTCAACCCAGGAAGGTAGCTTATGAGATGCAAACACTATATGTGCAGGACTGAAAACCTAAACTACCCTAGCCTTGTTGCAATAAAATAAACTACTATTCTAGGAAAGCAATGCTTGGCCTAAAAACAACTAACTAATGGAAGAAAAACCTCTTTAAGCAAACTATTAATCTATTCTATTTGTGCAAAATGAAAGATATATGTAAAAATTCAATTGCAACTGACTACTAAGGATCTAAGCTATGTAACTTGTAAACTAATTACTTCGAACAAAAAACCTATGTTATTTCTATGCAAGAAAACTATCTACTTTGATCTATGTAATTTAATCTGACTAATTAACTACAAATTCACAAAAGCCAAGCAAAAACACTATTCTAAAGACCAAGAATAAATAAATCCGTTGCAAAACAATAAACTAATCAAAGCAAACTAAAGTTGGAGTTAAAGCATACCTAAGTAAACCTAAGCATATTCAAGTGGCTGGAAATGAACTCAATTTGTAAGCAAATCAGAAAAACAAAGCATTGCTATTCTACTTCTAGCATGAATCAAACTATAAACTAAGTCATTTAAGCAACTATGAAAAAGTGATGCAATTAATCTATACTTCGAAAGACAAGTTTATTGTAAGCTAGTTAAACTAATCTTCAATTGAAAATGCATACCAATTAACTTGAGATTATGATATTTTTGAAATCCAAATGAGATCACTAAGCTTGAAGTAAAAATCAACTTCTAATTGCAGAAATGAACTGAGCTAAGCTAAGAATGGAATAAACAATAACATGCCATAAAAACAGAGAAGAAGTATTGACTGTAAATTCAAATGCAAATTGGAAATGAGTACTGAAGGTTCTTGTAGTTAAAAAAGAAAAATGACTAAAATGAAAATGGAGTTTAAATAAATTCTATGATAACATTCTGCTATCCAAAAAAAGACTCTCACTGTAAATATACGTGCTGGCCATGTACAGGAGGTAAATACAATTCCAAATTCAAGAGATTAAACCCTAATTAACCATAAAAAATACAACAAAAAATATTAATGTTTGAATAGCAGTCCGAATGATAGGCTGAATGATGAAAATCATACAATCTATGAATAAAAACAAGCTAAATGATTCTAATACCAGCTGGGTTGATGCATACTACCTTAGGATTAAGCATGAAATAAGTTGAACTCTTTAAACCAAAGAAAACCAAAAAAAAAACTACACTACTTTGCATTCAAATAAGAAAACCATTTTCTATTGCTTGATAAAACAAAGTTGGATTGTAAATAAATCTAACCATAGCAACAATAAAATTAACAGAATCAAATCTGATTATAAACTAATCTTGAAATACTGAAACAATTCGAATTCTATCTAATTACAAATGAAAAACTAAAATACAAGTTGGAAGGAGGCACGCATGACCAGTCATTTAAATTCTGAAAATTGAAATTACATATAAATAAAAGAAAACAACATTTTGTGAACAACAAACAACACCTACAGGAAAACGTTTTTAGTTACATAACATTACAAACTGAAATCGTTTATCTATGCAAAATAAAGCAACACCGAATGATATGAACAGGTGAATCCGTTGTTTCTAAGGGGCCCTCCCAGGAACAGTGGTCACAAGCTTCACGGATTATTCAATCACAAAACCAGAATTGGAACAGGAAAAGAGCAACATTTCATATTATCAAAAATGGATTTGTACAATACAGTCCATCTCCAGACTTTAGGGGTCTAATTTATACATGAACAAAGTAGTGGGGAAGGATATAGTTGAATCCCGCAAATTCATGAGTTGTTAAAACAAATTTCTAAATTTAAAAAATGACCGACTACATTTTCTGAACAAGTTGGTTTCAAAGAATCACAGACTTCTCCCAAATGGCTTTGAATTTTCACAAAATTCCTTAGGAAGACCTAAATGGGCATATTATGCACAAAACCCATGTGCCAAAAGTTCTAGTTCCGCCTTTGTTTTCCCAAAAATACAGCCCAAGATTATGTTGTCGATTAAAAACATGTTTTTGACAGAATCAAATGAAGGTCCGAATGGGCGTCTGAATGACCTATAACTGAAATTAGTTCATAAATCTGATTTTTGGGCTGAATTTCTGCTAGGTTTTTTGTCAAACTAATTGTTGAGTGCTAGGTTTAAATAATGGTTGGGTTCTATTGGTTGCATCATCTGATCCTCATTCTTTTCATCCTCACGCTGCGTGCGTTGGTTCTTATGGCCTGCACATAACAGAAAATCGTTTCATTATTATTAAATCCAACGACATGGCTAAATGTTTTGAACAAAATAGCATGCCAACCTTTCCATCCAAAAGAGTTTTATTATTATATTAATAACCTTAAAGGAGGGAGTGGCATATAAAATAGTTTTCATCTCAACATAATATCCTCCATAGAAAAACCCACGTAATATTTGATTTGGTTAATGGGCATCTTTTATGATTATATGAGTGTGTGTTTTATTTTTAATTTGAAACATATGAGTGTGTTAAAAAAAATATTTATGAGTGATTTAAAGTTCAAAGAATTTTAATATTTAATTCTTAATATTTCTATTTTCTTCTTTGTTTAAATTTAAACCAATACTTAAAACTCATCATCACTTTATGGTTTCAATTTGTACATGCAGGATCAACAGGAACCGGAACGAAAATGTAGATGAGTTTGTCAAAAGAGTAATCCAAACCAGTAAATCAGTGCAATCAAACCTAGTGCGGTACTTGGGACCAGAAGGAGGGCTGAATGAAAGGTCAAATGAACACCAAAAGTTTATCATTTGCACAATATTGCATTTAATACATTTTAAAATAACATATTAGGCTCACTTTACATTTACGACATTTAATTAATAAAACAAAGTAAAAATAGCCTTATTGAACATAAATGTATTAAATCATGATAGAACTAGGATGGGAAATTAATGTAAATAATATTATTATAAAATACAATTCTAGATCCCAAGAACACCACACAATCTCTGACACCTTGACCAATCTACACTACACCTGTATTTGCAGTTGCTCGCTCGACACAGATTTGTGTATTCGATGAAGTATTGGTAGTTGAAGTGCTTGCATGCATCCAAGTGCATGAAAAATCCCACTTGGAGACTAGATATTGATCAACTTAAGGAAGAAGAGATCTGAGTACCAACGACTTCATTCATGGACATTTTCAATACTTTTAGATGGACCCTTTGGGGTGGTTTCTGTTGCAGAACTAGTGATAATACTGACTTTTATATATATTGTGGCAACAATGGCTGCATTTATAATCAGTGATAATACAACGATTGGACGGATACCTTTTCGTTCATATGAAAAGAGGTATCTCAGTTGTTTTTCTTGTTACATAACTTGGAAATCAGCCTGCACAGTACATTTAGTTTTTAATGTTTATTTTATTAGAGTTGCTTTACATTTGCGTTGGTTGGTAATTTGAACACATATATTATAGCACTATAAGTATGGTGTATGCATGTATATTCCCTTATCCATGGTGGGTCGACCGAGTGGATTTAGTCTCTATTTGGTCTTTTGTTAATCTTATAGTTTAAAACTTTATTTTATGAAAAAACACTAAAAACACTATACCTAACACAATACATTTTAAGGATAGCTTAATTTTCTAATGATCCACTGTTAATCTTATAGTTTAGAACTTTATTTTATGAAAAAACACTAAAAACACTATACCTAATACAATACATTTTGAGGATAGTTTAATTTGCTAATGATCCAATTTCTATGCATCGGGGTGGTTCATGTTCAGAGGCCATGCTTGCTTGCTGCAACCATTATGTGTTTTATTATTCATTCCAGTGCTCTGACACCAGATGGTAAGCTATGAATATGAACCCTTCCTTTATAAATATAAGATGCCTAAATATTATTAGAGCTTGAAGTTGTATATATTTTGAGATATGAAATTCATTAATGGTAGTTGGTGCACTATGGCACTTAGATGGTAACCTATTCTGATCCTCATATACAAATTTATCTCTTCAATTTCCTAGTTAAATGTTTGAGCTTCCAATGGTTGTTGTTGGAGATTGTAGGTAAGCCATTGGTATATTTTAAATCCCAACCCAACGGTACACAAAGTTTCCTCAGCAATTGGAATGAATCAAAGACATGACACCATGTGAGTGGGTTGGAGTAATATGACATCCCCTCACTCAATGCGTTAATGCATTGTGAGTCAGATACCCAAATTCCCATTGCTACAAATTCTGGGACCAAAATCGATTTTAATGGTAGACAATATGTTAATTACACTGGAAGAGCTGCAAGAATCTTACAGAAGTCTTTATTTTGGAAAAAACGATGTCCTTTTTATGCATTAGTAATTGACATCTTGCTGTTGGATCACAAAAACCTACCATATCGGCTCCTCAGTGGTACTTTATCTCCAAGCATTGGAAAATTGAAAAAAAATTATAGATTGTATGTCCTCGAGAACCAGTACTGCCTTCACTAGATCACAAGTTTCATGACTATGCATGTCTACATTCATAATCCTTCCTTTTGTATTTAATTTGCAAAAGAAATACACATTGGAAATTTTGGTGTTGGAGAATTAGTTTCATAGATCATGAAATAGCTTTTCAAAATTGTTTTTCATCCTCCTAAATTCATTACGGACATCAAATTTGAATATTAAGCAATTTGATTCTTTTTCTTTTAGGAGATCTGTAATCTACAAACATTGTTTTTCTAGAAGGGGGGAGTTCTGATTTGGAGATCGACAAGATGTTGGACTATTTGCAAGCGGAAAACCATAGATAAATATGTATATTTTCAGTAAATAAAACAATCATGTATTTAGTGTATATCTCTCATTTCTTTAATGTTGTAATTTCTCATTATTCTATCACTTGTTACTCATACCAGCCATTCTATGATTGACTTATTATAGGTGTTGCTAGGTTTTGAAGAAGACAAAATCCATAACCTAAGAATATATTTTCCACAACATAAGGATTCAAGAATGCAAAGAGTCAAAACCACATCCACATCTACCAAACCGACTTAAGAATGTCCAGTCATACCAACACAGATCATCACATGACGTTGGGGTCTCTTCTTTTAGTGGCACTGAGGTGTGTAAATACCATCCGAGTGTACCTTTTGAAAGATACATATACCGACTGGCACTCACACCTTATCACCCATACTCCCATATGTTGAGCTACCATTCTAGTCAATCCATCCACAGTTTTAACTACCACCAATAATTACATCCATCGACTTCTTATACCTTATCCAACATATTATAGATTCAATCCATTTTTGTTTTCTGAGAACTGTTTAAGGATGGGAAGAGCACCTTGTTTCCCTGCGGTGACCGAAATAAAGGAGCTTGGACCAAACAAGAGGATGATAGGCTTATCCAATATATTTAGACTCATGGAGAGCGTTGCTGGGCCTATCTCCCCAAAGCTGCAGGTTTAACATATACATATTATATACAGTTATTTCTATTATGTTCTACATTTTCATGTGCACAGTTTCCTTGAATCTTTATTTTAATTCTAATGAAACATTAACGATGTTTCTAGCCCTTAGATGCTAAGAAAGTTAATTTGATGTTATAGGTTTGCTTCTGTATGGTGTAAGTACCAACAAATGGATTTTCCATCAATGGAAACGAACATTCCTATAGTGATGAATATGTTAACAGGAACAAAACTGCTAATTGGCATGCAGTCAATCATGTTAATGGGAACGACAACTGGATTACCATGATGACTGTTTACAATGGAGTATCAGGGATTCTAAACAGTGGTTTTAGAGACAGACGACGTCGTTGCTTTTGGTATAAAGAAGAAATTGAAGACAATCTTCACTGGTGTTTGGCGGGTAAACATGTTGAACTGAATTGTAATAACTTACCGTTGATTTCCACACCGCATATATTTCCAAGCTTGAATGTGGATATATATATATAAACAAGTGACTTTTTCACTAAATAATGAATATTACTGTCTTCACATCATTCTCCATACCGAAGTGAGCAATTAAAAGGATATAGTGTTGCTCGATACAAAACCATTCGACAAGGTAAATATACGCAATACACTATCTAGAAATATATAAAATAAAGATTGTGAATTACCTTTAAAGATTGTGAATTAATTATCTTATAACAGTATATTATATTTTTCAAATATGCATAAATATATATAAAACACATTGTTACATTTAAATGAATACAAAGTATTCATATTTTTAGTGGTAGTATTCTTCATATTATGGATATAAATATAAAACAAGTGAAATAGCAGCAAGGCTGCTTATACCTGCCTCTTAGAAATATTTTATTGTAATATTGTATATAGTTTAAAGCTAAAAGTTGAAGAAATTATGAAACATTCAAACTTGCAAAATGTATTACTTGTTGCCATGGTACTTATATTTCTAAAATCAAATAAGTGGTATGATTGTAGGAGCCCAAGATGGTTGTAGTTGTACTGATGGTTGTCTAACTACAAAATTAATAGAGCAATTATTAAGATTGAGATACGTCATATAGTTTTTCAAGAGTTTCTCAAATTTTTCTATCCTATTTTGTTCAATATAAGTTGGGAAAAAACACATAGGATATCCAAAACACCTAACATTTAGACTATTCATTTAAAAATAGAATTGGAGTCAATTTACTATTTAAAAATAGAACTAGAGTCAATATGCTATTATTAAATAAGTAAATAAATAAATAAAATATAGAGAAATCGAAAATAGATTGAAAAAAGGTAGAAAGTTAAAAAATGCTTAATGTATACAATAACAATAAACTCACATTAAAAAGCCCATTAATAAAAGAAGTTTTGTAAAATATATAATTATTTTAACAAAAAGTAAATAAGAAAAAATAAATATTAATATTTAATGAAAAAAATAATGTTAGCCATTAAAAGCATACCATTTTATATCTTACCAATTTATTTATTTACTTATTAACAGCATAGTATACATATCTTGAAACTCTTTCAATATTCAATTATTTTATTTTTATCTTACCATTTTTTTATATTAATATCATAGTATACCTATCTTGAAACTCTTCCAATATTTAATTATTTTATTTTCTTCATTAAAATTATAAAACACACACATATTTACAAACTATCACGATGAGATAAAATATTGGCTCGTTGAAATAAATACTATTTTTAAGATCGAGCTTTGACATCATCCACTTTAATACTTATAAACGAAGATAAGTATTTGCATATCACTAAAAGAAAAATATTCAAACTAAAGCAGTGTCAAAAGCTCACAGAATTTCAAAAAGAAAAAGTAGTCCAACTTTAATGGTTATTATAGTAACTAAAATATTCAAATTAATGCGGCATAAAAGTTTATAGAATTTAAAAGGGAACATGTAATCCAAAAGTTCCCAACTAATACGTGTCTGCGCTAATAAAGTTTAACGCATTTATATGGCCGCGGACAGATTTCAAAATAGTAAAGACTGGTGTATTCTAATTCTATTTCATGTATATATTGAAATTATTTATCGCGTACGAGCTCCACTGCATAATCGATAGAGTACTCGAGCATTATTTATTCCTATATAGATCAATCTAGATCTTTATTCTGCACAATTTCCATAACCAGTAGAAACACAAACATTGTTGGGGCTGGGGTGAGCATTTTATCAAGAAATCACTTCAAAGAATTCAGAGAATAGAGAGTTCTCATGGCCTCAAATCGCGGCTCTCTCCGAAGAAACTTCTGCTCATTATAGACTTTCATGTAATCTTTTGACACAAACTTTGGATAACTATAACCATTTTCTGCATTCCCATTGCCATTCTGCTCTGCTACCTTGTTGATTATTAGCTGCGGAGCAGGGTACACCTCTGCATTAATGGACGGGTTATAAAACGCTGCGACAGACATTCGATTTGCATCTTTTTTAGAAAGCACGCGATGCCCCATGCTCTTGCATTTTCCATTTGTCATCACCTGCATTGTTTGCAGGCACACAAATCTCGACATTCAGTACATTGAGAAGTTATATATACATCACTGTTGAAATCTACAAAAATCTACCGTTACACTACCTCTCCACCTAAAACGAAACCCATGCTCTTATATATATTATTTGTATATACCTCCAAGTGATCGCCAATGTCGATAACAATTGCGTGTGAAATGGGTTCGACGTCAAACCAAGTGTCGTCCTTGAGAACTTGAAGGCCAAACTATCTACATAATAATTTATCTGTTCTAAAAGGCTGATCAACGATCTTGACAACAGGTGGAAGACCGCATGGACAACCAGCGATAGCCAATGGAGTATGCGGTGGTCACTGCCTTTAGCTGTTACATAATAATTTATTTGTTCTAAATCGCTGATCGGGGATCTTCACAACAGGTGGCAGACCCATGGACGACTGGTGGATCTTCACAACAGATGGCAGACCGCATGGACCACCGACGATAGCAAGTGGAGTATGTCGTGGTCACTGCCTTTACCCGTCACTGGTATATATTAGTCGAGACCTGGTGGGTGAGCTGATTTTTTCGTGCATTTTCAGTTGGAGAGAATGCTGAGCTTGGCAATCAATTTCCTTACATGGTTGTAGTGTATTCGGTAAGGTTTTTGGCTTTACTATGTATGTTTTATTCTTGACGTGCTAAATTCCTGAAACTCGTTCCAGCATTAAGCCATTTTTGTTCAGGTTATGGAGTGTTTGTTTTTGTTGAATCCTGCATCAATGTCAAAGGCTATAATGGCTGGATGCATCATGAAATTACCAGCGCATACTTCCACTTCAAATACCAAAATTGATTTTGTCCTCTTCTTTAATGTCACCTTCTTACGCGCAATTGGAACATTTGTCCAAGCCATTTTATGCCACGTATCAAACAGATTCATAGAATGTCTTGTGATTCTATGAACCAAAAAACTGAAAATCTGCATAATTTTATTACTAAAATTCAATTTTGTACCTCTCCATGAATCTATATATAGAGATCCCAAAGCAGCCAATATCCTCAGCTTAGCCTGAAGGAGAATTTAGCAGTTTATATGTCGTTTGAAGATCGCCAGGCCTTCTATCGACATTGAACTCAGCTGTTCAAGCTGCCTTCAAGCCATGAACAAGAGGTGGACACTCTGCAATTGTTGGCACTAGGTGAAATTTTAATCCTTGCGGCTGTTGAGGGAGGGAGGAATTCTTTGTAGATGATAAATCTCTGGTTATGTATTAAATCTCTCTACGTTTGTAATCTCCCCAGCCAATAATCAGTGTGTGATTGTGCCTTCAATAACCAGAAATCCTAAACATATCTGGGATTTTAGCAAATAGTTTACAAGCTGAGGATAATGGGTATCATGAGAAAATGACATTTTTAGTCACCCTCAAAGCAGTTTTAGTTTTCATTTTGAGTAGTCATAGCAGAGGGTTTTAACTTTTTAAGTAGGTAGAAGCCCTAATTTGATCTGGGATTTCATCAAATGGTATTTGAACTGAAGTGGTTTACAAGGTGGAGATAAATGGTATAATGAATTCAGATCATACAAAGTGGGGATAAATGGTATCATGAATTCTCAGATTATACAAGGTGGGGATAAATGGTATAATGAATTCAGATTAAATATAGAAAGAGTAGATTTGTTGGATACAGCTTTTATATGTGTATATCCTTAAATTGATTTTTCTAGATCTTTAAGAACATAAGATATCAGATCACAAATCAAGGATACTAAAAATTAGAATCTACTAAAAATAATTTTTTGTCTTGATATTGAAATTAATCTCTATTAATTTTATATATCTGGGTGTCTATACTACTTTTATTAGAGTATTATTGCCCCTGCCACACGGTATAATCGACATGATGGACTGTTTGACTTAATAGGACGACTGTTTTCGCTTTCATATCTTATTCAGGAAAATGATCTGTATTCCTTTCACGAGTCTGATGCTCTCCATTCAGACTGGGAGGACTTTGAATATAGTAGTATTGTAATTTGGATAAAAAATGAACAAAAATAGCACGGTTATAGTTGGAACATGATTATCGCCAACGCAAAAAACGACACACATTATGCGTGGAAGGAAATTACAGGGCATTGATCTTCTTGTTGGATATTTCGACCCGAAAAGCTCTAGTACCGTGCTTTCTGTTAAATAATTGCCAAACATAAACATATCTTTACATTATTTTTCCACGATTAACAATCTGATCATAAATGGATAATATAGATAGTTTCTCCGCGTTTATCGAGCCTGTGAATACCCGAATCTGGTACATAAATACGGTCCTCTGTCTCTAAGCTGCTGCTAAGCTGACTATAAATACGGTCCTCTGTCTCTAAGCTGCTGCTAAGCTGACTTTAAATACAATTGGTTTTTTCAGGAATCGCAATTTCTAAACCTGCCAAGCACGGGGAATTCATAATAATCCGTCGTGAATTCCTTGTCGTCTGGTAAGGCATTATAATGGAGGGGGAGTTGGCACAGACAATGCATGGAACAGATTAGATGAGGGATTAACGACCAGGATGAAAGCGGAGGTCCAGTAATCAACGGTCTAGATCATAGCGGGGAATGATAGATCCAAAGTCCGATTCATATTTCGAAATTCCGTTGAGCCCCACGAGACAAGAAGAAGGCGAATAGGTCAAAAGTTACATATGATGTCATTGTTACCAGGTGTTGACCCAAATCCAGATAGCAAACTTCGAGGATGACATCATCCCTGCTTAACCAATATCACCACAAATAAATACAATTTTAATAAATTTAAAAATTGCTATTTTTCATGTTACAAAGTTAAACTTTGGCATAGAGATTTTAATCTTGTAAATATGCACCAATATACACCAACTAATACCCAAAGTCAACGCGGTTTGAATTCGATCGATTACAATATACCAGCCGGAGGCAGGTATAAAAATGGTTTACTATTATATTATAAATTTTTAATTAATTAGAAAATTAAATATTTTTTATAATAATATTAATTTTTATATCTTAATAAATATATATTTTTTATAATCATTTAAAAAATATATTATATTATTTAAACAATATATTTAAGACTTTAACATTTTACAACAATCTAAACCATAATAAAATAAAAACCCATTATATTAAATATACAATAAAAACGCATTATATTAAATATACATATAAAAGATCTTTCATAGAACAACATAAAGTGAACTTAGTCATAAATCATTGTCATAGTATTTGGGACAATAGGTTGGCATTAAGAAAAATGTCCAATTTGCAAAAGCAATTCAAACTATTATACTTGGAACATTAATTTATATTAGTTATTTTTAGTCTCTCAAATTATTGTCATTTCTTGATTTATTTGCAAGATTCATTTTTTCATTTTCATATTCAGAAGAAATATTGTACTTTTAGGTTAATTGAAAAGTTTTGTTAATTAAGTTTTCTTTCTTTCTTCTCAAAGTTCATTATCAAACATAAAAATAAAATATATTAAATTTAATATCCTATTATATTTAAGATTGTATAAACAAAATACCATATCATAGTGATGATTGTCCTCGACATTGCTAATAGTTGTAAATGCATAAATAATTTTGATGAAAAAAGGAATGTAAATAATTGTTTAAATATTTTGGTACTTAAGAAATGAGGAAGGCATCATAGCTATAAGTCATTTAACACCTATGCATTCCATATATTGGAGCATCATTGAACACCCATATCCATGTACCTTTCCATTTCCCTATATTTGCTAGGGTAATAAGTTGAGTTAAAAAGTTAAAATCAATGACTTTCATATGGTAAGTCTAAGACCCCTCAATTTCATTAACACACACCAAAAAATAATAATTGATTAATTATCTTCGAAACAAAAAGAAATTGAAGTTGCACCTCTCTACTTAGCTATTCTCCAACTTACAGGAATGCAATTTATTCCATTGTTTGAACAATATTGGCTTTGAAATGACAAGGAAAATGCTCAACAAAGAGCAAGTACATTGTCTCTATATAGTGCCAATGCCAACCAAATTTCCCACCATGCTATAATGCAATGTTTAACTTTCAATGCAACTTCATTAAGAACTCATCTACCATTCAACTAATGTTATCATTAAAATAATTATATATTGTAGCCTGCTAATTCTAAACCAAATATGATCTTTGTTATAATAGTTATGTATTTTTTTTAAATGTGCAGAATTGACTCTTGTCACATCATATATATATATATATATATATATATATATATATATATATATATATATGTATATATATGTATGTAAAACAATTAATTAATAATAACTAAAGCCATATAATAGAATGTCCTTGCATAATCTAGTAGCATGTTTTTTTTAGTTGTGCCACATTGAGGATAGAAATGAGAAGACAATATTGAAAAAAAATAGCATCATATTCAAATAAACATTGTAAAATACACACACCATACTTAGCAAGAAAGATGCTTCTCAAATCACCCAATTAGGTGCAGAAACATCACACTACCATAACCAACCAATTACATTTCTCAAATCAACCAATTATGTGTTGAATTGTTTTTATAGCTAATGGAACTAACTTTATGGTTAGTGTCTTGATTTATAATGTTATTGTATTACATCATAATAGTGTTTATATTTTTTATTAATTAGCAAGAAATTTAACTAAAAACTCTAACAAACTTAAGTTGTAGAAACAACGTCTACTTCATCTAAAAAACATGAATGCAAAGCTTGAACCACTTCTTCTCATATACCCATACACAATAACTTTAACCCATAAACAATAATTGATAGTAAAAAAAAATATTACTAAATTATAACATTAACCATACATAACATAAAAATGTTCATAATGAAAACTCTACCCTTTGAAACTGTACTAATATACACCCATACATTTCAACTAACAATAAATAATAAACTTTGACTTAGTTAAATCGAAACAAGCTCTTAATATGTTCACATACCCAAATCTATATGTTCCTAGATTATGAGAGTTAATAAAAAAATGTTAAAAAAAGAAAAAGAGTATGTGTAGCTAATATAAAATGTTATAAAGAAAAAATAAATAGGCATTTTGACTCTCAATTTTGAGAGTTGACGTGCCACTAGTAATGAAATTTAACATGATAGTGTAGCTTCAATGTATGTCTACGCTTCACTTTTGGAGGTTTTCTTAGTGTAATTTAATTCTGACATCAATTGTTCACATTGTCATTACAATTCCAAAATGACGGCCAAGATTTGCAATTACACCTCCTTCCTAACAACCATCAAATCACTTTAAATGACATGACTTTTCTGTGATGACTGAACTAGTTTCATTTCTTATCTTATTTTTATCTGATATTTTCTTTGTATCCAATGTTAAAAAAGAGTTATCTTAAAAACAAGCAGAAAAGCTATAAACTTCCAAAGGTTTTGTGTTGCCACCAAAAGATTTTAACTTTAGTGACAGTTGTAAGAGTTGGTCACTTGGTGATGGCCTCCATCTCTACAAGATTAATCTTAATTTCTCCTTCATCAATCACATACCCCATAGACACCAAATATTGTTTATGAATTCACATTTCTTAATCGTGTGAATTCACATTTCTTAATGTCTATCACTAGATATTTATTTAGAGTCTCTAAGCCCTTGATATGTAAAGTATTCTCTCCCAAAATAGCACTATAAACTAATATATCATCTAAATACAATGTTATAAATAAATCTATAAAAAAAATGCAATAAATCATTAAGTATAACTAATACATTGCAAAAACCAAATTACATAATTAACATCTTCAACTCTTTTATTAAAAGTGATGAATCAATTTTTTATAATAAAATATTAAAAACGTTTTGACAACTCAATTTAAATCTAATTAATTGAATACTAACAGTTTCATTTATTTTTCCAACATTTATTTTTTATAATAAAATATTAAAAACATTTTGAAAACTCAATTTAAATCTAATTTAAATCTAATACTAACAGTTTCATTTATTTTTTCAACAATGTTCATTTCAATTATTTCCCAACGCAATGAAAACCAATTGCATGATTGTGACTACCCACGGGACGAAGTAAAGAGGAGTGGAGAACGGAAAGAAAAATTGCCCACGGAAGGAAGTAAAGAGGAGTGGGCAACGTAAAGAAGAAAAAACAGAACAATAAATTAATGTTCTTTGTTGTTTTAATATTTAAAAAAAAAACTAAAATAACAATAATTATTTTTATCAATGCTTAGGTATAGAAAAGCTTCTCCATCAATAAAGTTTTAAATTTTTTTTTCAATATTATGAGTTGTCTTTTTAATATTATAAATTTAGGTGAATCTTAAATTTAGAGTTATCATAATTTAGTTTTTAAATTAAAAATAGAATAATCTTTATTTTCAACATGTTTTTATATCTATAATGAATCTTTCACCAACAGTAAGTAATTTAAAATCAATATCAACCTCAAATCTATCCAACAATTTTGTATGTTCAAAATAAATTCTTCAAGTTCAAACAGTTATGTAAATATTTTTAGCTTTTTAATATTTAATGAATGGAATCATCTCAATCTTAATTGCCATTGCCATGGCATGCCTTTCCTCATTAAAGAGATAAGATGGTACACCAATTCCAATTTCCGATACCTTCGCTAGAGAACATGCGACTTTAATTTTATTTTTTCAAATAAAATAATACTATTTTGTTTGATTTCACGGTCACACGCTCACATCATAAGATCTGATCGCCATCATCATTGACATTAACGTAATATTGGGTTGAAAGAGCATTAAGATTTACTTTGTGAACCCCTCAAATTTGGAGTAGCAGCGCAGAAACTTGGATTGACTATGATTCATTGCACCCACCGACTACCAGCATTAACTAGTGACAAAGATTCCAGGCATTGAGTAAAAGCGAGTAACCTCTACATATGGCGAAAAATACTTGGCATGCGGCAGAGTATTAATTGTTGCCACAGTAGCAATATAAACTATTGGATCTCAAATGGTTAAGATCTAATAGCCTACAACGCTGCTGCAACAACATTTAATACTTTGCAACATGCTATATATTTTTCGCTTTTACATATTGTATGAAAGAATCAGCAGAAGCAACATTTCTTTTTAGCAACATCAACAATGATAATAGTCACCACTTCTTAGAGATGGTGGCGCCATACATACGCCAAAAAAATATTTAAAGCATGTTATATACCAGAGCTCCCTCAACGCAGATGCTGGTGGTCAAGCAACAACAACAATGCTAGTAGTCACCACTTCGTAGATAGATGGTGGCGGCATATATACGCCAAATAAATATTTAAGGCACTTTACATACCAAAACTTCCTCAACGCAGATGCTGACCGCTTAGATTTTTAAAGCACTTTACATACCAAGAAATGCAACTCTTCATGCAAATGTTGAGCTTGTAATTCTAAGTTGACACTCATTTTAATATTTTGACACTTTTTTCCAATTTCATATGCTAGGCTAGAATGTGTCAATGTATTTTATTGATCTTATATCAGATTATTAATTGTCATAGCTGTCCGTGTGTTATGTGGATCATGGTTGTCTAATCCACAGGATCATGGTTGTCTAATCCACAAGATCGTGGAAATATGGAATATTAATTGGGATCGTGGAAATCTAAAATATTAAAGGAAGTATTGTTTACCAGGAGCATTATAACATTGCTGATATCAACGACGCTGCCAGGTCCTAGGACACAAGAGCCTAAGACAAGATCATCTCCACCACACCAATAACAATCTTAAAAGATAAACATTTAAGAAACTAAAAAATTAAAAATAAAATTAAATAATACACAACCTTAATTTAATTTTTAAGTTTTTTTTTAAACTACTACAAATTACTTCAAATAATAGCTCTATACAATTTATATATATTACCTTGCCAAAAATATAACAATAACCATACTATAATATCCATTAAGTCATTTTGTATTTCAACATATCTTACATTGGCCCCATTTCCTATGTTGTTTTTTTGTGAGTCTATATGACATGACAAAGACATAACAATACCCATTCTTTAATATCCATTAAGTCATTTTGTGTCTCAACATATCTTACATTGGCTCCATTTCCTACGTTGTTTTTTGTGAGTTTATATGCCATGACAAAGCATGCACAAATAAAGTTTTTTTTTCCATAGTCCATTAAGTATAAGGATGTAAAAACAACATAGTTGCTGGACTCCATTTTTATGATTAGTTGGCCACCTTTTTCATGTATATTTATCATTTTTCTTGGATAAAGAAATAAGGTAATTTATGTATTATTAATAAGGTGTTTATTTTACTCATCACTTTTGACATCATTGTCGATAAGATGCCCAAGGTTCATAATTTTTATTTTATTTTATTTGGGAAAACAGCACATGATATGGGATCAATAAGAGCCATTGTTGAATTCTCTTTTATGAACACCTCATATGTAGTGTTATGAGTTTAGAAATAAGGCACGTAGATGCATGAATCATATAAAGAACTCAAATGTATTTTTTTAGTGTAGTAAGAACCACCTAAATTACTAAGATTTTTTTACATTTTAGTAAAAAATTAGTAGAATAAAAAATACAGGAAGTGAGAGCCCAACCAATCCTTAAAAGAAGTTGTTTCAAACTTGTTACCCAATCCTATAGTAATCAATATTAATGTTTCAAACCCGTTACCCAATTTTATAGTAATCAATATTAATCCCAATATTTTAATTGATGTTGGAATGAGACCTCCTATTGCAATCCTATAGTAATCAATATTAATCCCAATATTTTAATTGATGTTGGAATGATACCTGTTATTGCAAAGATAATATAGAGAAAGGTATTGATTAGTGCTAAGAAAGAGGTTCACTATGAAGGAAATCCATTAAGGAGCCAAAATTTTCTATCAAGTCCATTTTTTTTTCCAAGGAATGGGAACCATGGGAAGGATAAAGTTATTGGAAAGTCAATTTTTTTGAAAAAGTTTTTTTTGTAAGGTGTAGGTACCATAGGGAGGATAAAGTTGTTGGAAAGTCAGTTTTTTTAGAAAGTTGGTTGTTATAGAAGAAGGAAGAGATCTCAATGAAAAAAATCTTGTGATTTTTTAGTTTCCAATACAAGGTTTTGTGGGAATCATTCATATGAAAAAGTTGTTAGGGTTCTACACTAACCCTCTTACTTAGGAGTTACCCAAGTAATGTATGTATGCCTATGGGTTTTCAATAAGCTTTTGTATAGTGCACTTGTCTCATACTCGTGCAATATAGAAAAGACATAGGTGCTTTTCCACCCCAAAATATCAAATAAAAACACTTTGTGTATGATTGTAATTCTAATTTGAAATTTAATTAAATAAAAAATTCGTTTTTTAGCCCATTTTAAGGACTTTTACACCTATAGGTGTATTTATTTGAGATTTTGGGGTGGACAAGCACAGTGCACCTATGTTTTTTCTAGATTACACGAGTATAAGACAAGTAGCACATTGATTCTATAGCACTAGTTCGAAATTCAAAATAATATTAGCTCATGCATTGATGACTGGTAGTTTATGACATATAACTCATTTAATTAAAAGAGGAGAACAAGTAAGTCATAATTTATTAACTTGTAACCTATCCGTGTTCACCAACCACAAGTTAAGTAACTATGCTAATTTACAAGCTAGGTATCTCTAGATACTAAGTTGGAATATCCATTTTTACAAATAAATAATTTAATAATCAATTTATATAAAATTTTATAAAAATTAAATTTATTAAACTAAAAATATATTATAATTTTTTAAATTAAATTTAACTCTTAAAATGATACTCAATTTGATTTTAAATTGAATTTAACTTTTAAGACGACACTCAATTTCACCTTTCAACTTTGGAAATAATTTTAATAATAGAAAACTTTACTAGTTTTCTTGTAGAATAGAGTTAAGCTGACTCTTTTAGGGCTGCCTATGCATATTGCCTTTTATCCGGTAAAAAATATTATTTAAAATTGAAATCATTTTATGATTTTCATTCTAATTTGAAATTTAATTAAATAAAATGTCCGTTTTAAAAAGGCTATTTTAAGGATTTTTTAAAAGGCTATGTCCGGCTTTTGTATCCTACCTTTTTTGGTTATTTTTTCTTTTCTATGTTAGTTTTTCGTCAAAATTAGTATTGATTTTTTTGGAAGTCAAGATAACACTGTCACAGAATTAGCATCGATTTTTTTTGGAAGTCAAGATATCACTATCACGTAATTTGGCACGTAATTTGGCTGTTGTGAAGTGAGAATATTAAATCTATAAACTATTTGAAGTTGAGAAAACTTCAAATTCAAACAAAAACAATTCGCCAATTCTGACGCCCAGACAAAATGGTAAATGGTCAAAGTTTTAGGCTCATTCCTCGGAAAGTTGTGAGATACACGCTCACGTTTCTCAAAAAAACTCAGTTCTGAGTTCACATGCAGGCTTGAAATTTGAAGCTTTCAATGTCTTTCAGGGCTTATTTTCCTTTTTATAGAAGGAAAAATATTTTTTTCTATGTAAAAGAAACTTAATTTTGTATCAGGCCTTCCAATAATGAAATTGACCATTATTTTTCAACTTTGCAATTGAAGGGTTACTTGAAATTTTTCCTATCAAATTTTTAGATGTTTGAGAATCTAGATAACAACAAAGACACTAAGAATCTCTAGCCAGTATGGCACACATTCCGTTAGCATTATTTATCAAAATTTAAATCACAACAAAACTTTAAAACATTTAAAATTAAGTTTAGATGTTATTGACATGTTTGATGTAGCTTATTCCTTATTCCTTAAGTTTAGTTGTACAATGTTCAAGTACGAAAACATCCATAATAAGAAGCTTAACTTTCACTATCATAGATAATTTATGGACCCAAATAGAATTAAATTATATCTATATTCATACCTAGATAAAATTGTGCAACAAACTTGAGCCTCTAATAAATTCAATAGTGAAAGCTCATCCAATTGTTAACTCAATAAGACTCTAGAACAAGATATAGATGGACTCTACGCTGAAGGTCGATGTTTTTATAATTATTTTTTATTTAAATATAAGATCTTTATTTAAGTATATTAATGCATTTCAATACTACAATAGTTGATTTTTTGTTATGATGTGACTTTGCAATGGTCTATATTGAACTTATAAAATATATTAAAACTGTAATTTTGTGGTTTTGATCTCTAAGTAACTAAACAATTAAATTAGTATTAATTACACCTATGTAGACTATTATTGTTAATATCATTAATATGATCTAATAGCTAAATTATTATTTTCTAGCATTGTTGTATTTGGGAAGAAGACTTAAATTCTCATTTCCTAAGATCATATGGTCATTGCATTGTCATTACTAATATTTTTTTCATAATAACATTCCCTTTCTTGCATTTGTAGATGGGAATTTTCTTCATCATTGTAGGCTAAAAGCCATCAAGATATTGTTGAAGCCTTCAAAATTCCGCTCCACAACTTTGTCTTCTTTCAGGGTTCGAATCCTTAAAAACCATGCTCGCAAAGTCTTGTGTAGTTCATTGTATGCAACAATTATCACTTGTTGGATGGGATGTGTCTTATAATGTAAGGTGGTTGTACTACTAGCCATGAATTCATAATTTCATCAACTTTTTCTAGTTTGAGAGTCTGGAGGCTTAGAGCATAATTGAATGAGAGTGTACATTAAGATATTAATGAAGGATAATGATACAACAAGATTTCCAAACTCTGCAAAGAGTGTATGTGATGCATGGAAGTCAAAGTTACACACCCTTTTGATATAGATCTATGTTGCAATTTTTGGTTTGAAAACTTGTCCAAAATGAAGGGATTTGAACGAGAAAACTTCTTAAAATAAGGTGATTTGATAACTCTTTCTCCTAGGTTAACTTTGATGGAGAATTTGTATTATATTGAAAAAATTTGTCCATAAAATCAATGTGATTATATACCTTTCCACTCTTTTCCTCAAGATTATAATTAGTAATCACCTATGACTCATGTTGCAACCCTAAGCTCGAAGAATTAATTGATAATCACCTCTATTAAGTTGATAGCCTGGTAGGAAAATAAAGCATTAATTAACAATATGTTGTGGTAATCTAGTATCCTTGTAGCAAATAAATTCATTAATGATGATTGTGTTTCGGTAGGATTTCACAATTGAAATCAATTGGCAACATGCAACCTCAAACACTTAACATAGCTATGGGTTTCAAGGGGTGTTTTTAATATTTGAAAGATAAGGTCAATATATTGTAGGTATTATGGGTATGTATGGGTGGTATAAAAAGTGGTGTCCAATAAAAATCTTGATTATATACTAAGAATAAGGTTTCTTTTTAAAAATTTGAAATATGTATTGGGAGGGGGTCATTAAAAGAATTTTGGTAGGTATTTATCAATATCTAGTGAAATTAGGGGCATTCTTTAATAAACCATGGATAAAGGCGCTATGAAATAGTTTCACTAATTCAAGACCCTATGTCTATGTGAAAGGTGAATAAGTAATGTATTAATAGAGAATAATCTTTAATTAAATTGTGAACTACATCAAAAGAAATTAGAATTAGAATTCATCATTTTTTGTGACTGGTTTATAATTAATATAGTTGAATGATTGGAATTACGGGGTATGGATTTAGAACTATGTTCAATAAAATGGTTAATGAAAATTAGAAATGTGATTATTGAAGTGTATTTGGAACGGTGGTTAATCAAATAGTTATTGGATTTTGGAAATGTGATCATGAAAGTTGAAAGTTTGGAACTCAAGTGGTTTTAAACATTAAAATTTTGTTTATCATTATTCTTATTTCCAAACTCGTTCACCCTTCTTAGGTTATTTCAACTTCCCATGACCATCACCATTGATTCTTGAGTCTATTTCAATTCCATCCCCTTCCAATAGAACATTTTCCTTAGTTGCCTATAGGTTTTGAATATCCCCGGATGGCTTGCTAGTGGGGAATCATGTGCTTCCTGCAAAACTTTGTACTTAAGCTCTGAATCTCGAACCAAATAAATTATTCCCTTATAGTATATCAGCCCATTCAAAAATTTATAGTTATCATCTCCCATGAGTCAATCTAATAGATCACATGCAAACTTATCTTTGGCATATTCAACTAGTAGCATGTCTTTCCAATTTTTAGCAATGTTCATGAGAGAAAATGAAGGTCTTTGAGATAATGCATTTTCTACAATGTTATTCTTTCCTTTCACATATTCAATATCAAAATCATAAGCTTGGATCTTGCTTACCCACTTTTGTTTCCTTTCATTTAGATCTTTTTGGGTAAGGAAGTGTCTTAGACTATTGTGGTCAGTTTTCATCCCAAACTTGTTGCTTACCAAGTATTGTCAGAATTTGGTCAAGGCATGCATGATGGCCAACATCTCTTTTTCATATATGGAGTAAAGCTTTTCATGAGGCTGAAAATTTCTCCTCTCAAAGGTTATAGGGTGTTGGCCTTTCTTTAGGATAGTCCCGACTCCTCCATCTGAGGCATCACATTCAACAACAAAAGTCTTAGAAAAATCAGGTAATGTAAGTATGGGACAACTACTCATCACCTCTTTCATTTTTTGGAAGGCCTTTTAAGCCTTTTCATTCCACTTGAAAGCATCCTTCTTAGTCAAATAAATGAGTGGAGAAGTCAACTTAGAGAACCCTTTCACAAACTTCCTGTAGTATGTACATATTCCAATGAAGCCTCTTACTTCTGTGATGTTTTTTGGTGATGGACATTATAAGATATCCTTGATCTTTTCCATGTGCACTTTCACTCCATCTTTCCCAATAATGTGCCCAAGATATAATAGTTCTTTCATCCCAAATTCACATTTAGACATCTTAGCATACAAAGACTGTTCTTGCAAAGTTTTCAACACAATCTCTAGGTGTTGCTTGTATTGCACTCCAACAATTAAGAGTGCTTTCCAACCCATACCATTTCGAAAGAGAATTATGGGATCCCATTTTATTGTATGCATTATTCCAAACATCATGAGTACATAATATATATCATCAAAGTACATAACAACATAATAAAAAAGTACATCAAGGAGGCACCTCATAAAAAAGTTATGCAAGTGCTTATACCTCCAAGTAAGTAGACCACAATTTTCCAAGTGCATACAAGCTTCAAGTGACCAATAAAATCTACTCCAATGACATAGGTGAAGCTCCCATGTCCTATAATTCTTCTCCAAAAGGATGTGATATGCATCAAAATATTCAGCCATGTATTCTTTCATCCAAGAAGTGAATGAATGATCTCCACTAAAATCTGAACCAAATAATAAGCAAGAGAAACAAGGAGACTTCAAATGACTCAAAGAATTCTCACCCATACATCCATGAATGAGAGGATCATAAATATATAACAAAGTATGTGGTTGGCAACAATTTTTTTCTCCAACCATAAATCTATTCACCCCAGTGTTGGATGAAGTTCTTCCAACATCAAATGAACCAAGTGTTGAGCAAGAGAAACCATGAGTCTTTAAGTGACTCAAATTCCTATCATAGGTGCATCTTTGTAGATGTGTATCATCATAAAGTAACAAAGGATGCTAGTGCAAATTTGAATAAGAATGTTCTCCAACCATGTCATCATAAAAAGTAAATTTAGGAGTTCCATACTCCTCATGTGGCACCATAAAAAGAACCCTTTCACCCATACTTCATTGAGACTAATGCTGCAAAACATGGAATTGTAGGATGTAGGAGAATGAACTAACTCACCCAATTGATAAAAAAGTGCAGAAGTTTCATCATGGGAAGTATCCCTATGGGCAGTATCATTCAGCTCCTTCAAAAGTGTGAAACCTTTGTCATATATTGGTTCCAATGTAGAGGAATCATGCTCTTCTTTAAAAATTGCATAACCTTCATCAAGAGACAATTCAAGCTCCTCTTCCACCACATCAAATGTTTGGATCTATTCAAGTTCATATTCAGTATTTTCAATAGAAACTTATTCATACTCATGTGACATCTCTTCATATTTTTCAGAGTCACTTAGAAGTGAATTTCGATCCTCTTCATGTACTACTTCTTCTACTTCACCTATTTTAGAACTAGTTGGTTCATGGGTCTCCTCCTTTTGCTCCTTTAAGCAAGCTGATGCATTTCCCCCCTTGGTTTTCTTAAAATCAATTATTTTTCCCAACTTTGTATAGCCAACAATTAAAATCCTTTCATAATATTCTTAGTCATGTCTTCAAAGATAAGTTCCATAATTTTTATAAGCTCCTCACCATCATATGAGGTTCCCTTTTAATCCCTAGTCATAGTTTCCTCTTCAACAAAATCACTTTTGGGTTTCAATATATAATGGAGGTCCCTGAATTCTTGTCCTCACAAATATTAGACCACATCAAGTTCCAATATCATGCTATGATACCACTTGTAATGAACATTTTTTAAATTTTTACCAAAATGCCCAATTTTCCAAAATTTTCACAATTTTGGCTTTTGACTAGTTTTAGTGTCTTGGTCTCCAAATCAACCCAATTACTTCGAAATATTCAGAGAAGGTGTATGAATGATATAATAAATTAATTATTATGTTCATGGATGTATTATGGCTCTCCAAACACTTCTGCACACCTCGCCCCCCACCCCCTTGGGGCAAGTGGTAGAAATGGCTTCCCAAATGTGCAGAATCCAACTCGAACTATGAAATTGAAGCAGGGGATGTGTAGAAGACATTATAATAGACTCATGTGCATAACCAATTCACCTCCCATGGATTTTATCACTTCTTTCAATCAGATATAAAAAACTAGTTTTGGACCCTTGGGGAAATGAGGTGTAGTTTGTTCCAATTGTTATGGAATTCGACCCAATGGACAAAAATTCTCACTTACTGAACATGAAACCCATAATATGCTTTATTTACTGTCTATTTATTCATAAATCATCAATATTTTACACATCCATTCTAAATCATCAAGATTACAAGAGTTTACAACAAGGTAGTGGGAAAATGACACTTTTTCTTCATTATTGAGCAATAATACATGAGATTTCTTGGTCTTTTGACTTGAGATCTTTCTGAACTTAAATAAAAGAGCATTTATATCATAATACAAAATACTGGGGGAAGAGAAGCTCCCTCAAATAGATGAATAGCTCACCAAGAGAAGCTCCTTATTGCTTTTGAGTTTTTATGAGCTTTTACTAATTTTTCATTATCATCTTAAAGATTCCTAATATTGATCATATTGAAAGGTAATTTTTCTCTTTGGTTAGATCCCATATCCATACCAACTTTTAGTTGATTTTATATTATTCGAATACTATGTACACCTTCCATGATGCAAGTGCAATAAGGTAATTATCTACTTTTCCAACCAGTTTCAATATAAAAAAAATAAAAGTATATTTTAGCATTCGGTCTGTATTAAGAAATGATAGTTTAATAGTCATTACGATGTTACCATAAATTATTTTTATTTTAAAGATATAAGTCTAATATTTTTAGAATAAATTCATGATCTTTTCACCAATAAAATGGTGTATCAATATATGATTGGAAATATACACCATATATGATTGGAAATAAGTTTATAGGTAGTGTAGTTTTCCAACCTTTATAATTGAGTCGTTGTAATAATGTTTGCTTGAAGTTCTTTCTTTAAGTTTTAAATTGTCATCTTTTATGAAAACTGCAAACAAATTCCAATGTCCACATGCTTGCACGCCAAGTAAATTCTTTTTGTTTTTTCTCACTTCTACGAGTTATGTTTTTACAAGATTCTGTTCTTCATAATGCTCTCGTAACTGGTTTAATCTTTCAAATTTCTCTTTTTTTTCTTGAATTTTTGTTAGTTTTCTCTTATTCAATTTATATAGGCAGAATTCTAGTCACCGCTAGAATTAGAAAGTGATTCCCTGTATATTGATGCTTGTCCTCATAGTTTTATCTTACAAAATTCCTGGAATCATTTAAAGCATAGTATTTCTTTGAGTAATAAAATATATTTCAGGTTTTTAGTTGTGACTAATTTTATATTGAGGTAAAAAAGGTTTAGTTTTGATCATTTTTTATATATTAATACAGCAACAAGTAAAATGGTTGGTGAATGCCTATAAAAACAACTAACCACTTAGTTTTGTGAAGATAGCTAACTATTAAACCAAGACTACAATATATAATTTTATATCCAATATTCATGTCATATTGTTAGAGTTATTATAAGCACAAAACAAATATTATATAATGAAAAAAACAAAAAAAAAACTGATATGTAAAAACAAAAACAAATTGTTAGCTTTTTTTAACCACCTTTTAAGTGAAGTTTATTTAAATTTTAATTAATATGCATTGGAGCATAACAAAATACAACCACCATGAAATGAATCCTTGTTATACACTTATTACACTTGGATTAATCTTGTTGATTAGTTCAAACAAATCCAAAATCTCATCTTAAATAATATATAAATGCGCATTCGGTATAACAAGAGGACATGGTAAAGATAATAAGATAAAACCCTTGAATTTGGTTAGTAGTTTCCCATTTTTTAAAATTATTAGGTCATGCTTTGAACAATTTCGTGAAATGTAGAGATTTTATTTTCTTTATTGTCTAATGGCATGCAAGTTTTGAGAAGGGTAAGAAGGAAGAAATAAATAACTACCAGCATAGATCCAAATCCTAGGCTTTATCAAGGCCCAAGAGGATCAAATATTTGGAGGTGGAAAGTGTGATTCATACCAAAAGACACATCTTTTTATTTAAGGTCGACATATAATATTTTTATTATTAATATTTAATACTATTTAGGGCTTACATATAATATTTTTTATTTTGTTAGGAAAGAACATTACAACATCTCTCCCATACATGGTTTTAAAACCATGTGCAAGGCCTTCCTAAAACTATGGGTTGTTTAGGAGGCATTGCACATGGTCTTAAAACCATTTACAACGACCTCCTAAGCCATGTACAATAAATCCATGGGTTGTTTAGGAGGCCTTGCAGATGGTTTTAAAACCATTTGCATGACCCTCCTAAACCATGTACAATAAAACCATGGGTTGTTTAGGACTTTTTTTATTTTTTATTGTTTTGTTAGTTAGGAACATTACAACATTTGCCCCGTATTAGGTTGTTCCTGTGGATAATCAACATTTTTATTTCAGAGGATAATAAAACCATGGGTTGTTTAGGAGGCCTTGCACATGGTTTTAAAACCATTTGCAGGACCCTCCTAAACCATGTACAATAAAATCATGGGTTGTTTATGATTTTTTTTATTTTTTATTGTTTTGTTAGGTAGGAACATTACAACATTTGCCCCATATTAGGTTGTTTTTGTGAATAATTAACACTTTTATTTCAAAGGATAATTAACATTTTTATTTTTTTATGGCTGACATTTACAAGAGGAACCTTACATAATGTTACATAACATTACAAGATCTCCCCCATACTGGGTTATAGAGCGCCACTCGGTGCAATAATAATAAAGATAATATTGCTATTTTTTTTGTATTTTAAAGTTAATGTCTTGATAACTCTAAGATGATGAGATTTTTTGATAAATAATTGATTTAATTAAAAAAAACTAAAACAAATAATAATACCTTATTATTAACACTTAACTTGTGATATTCATCACCCATAAGTTAAATAACTATGCTACTTTTAACATATTTAAAAAAACTGTTCAATAAAAAAATAAAAAATAAATTACATTTATTTTTTATTTCTCATTTCTAACTCAATAATAAACATAAATGGTACAAACATAATATTTGTTTGAACTTTCATTAACAACAAAGTATAAGTATTCTCCATTAGAAGTCACCCCGAGCTAATTCATGATATGAATGAGATAATAAATTTATGCTTTACAAGTTGTGTACTCTCCAAGCCCCAAGGGTTAGCTCAATTGGTGAGACGTGCGCACACTCTCTCGGTACGGGGAGAGGTCACGGGTTCGAGCCTTGAGTCCTTCGGGGTTAGGTCATCTGTGAGGATGGCCGGCGGTTTACCACTTCTACCATCCACTAATGTGGGGAAGTATTGCTGGGTTTTCCGTGGAGATTTCCTCTGAAAAAAAAGTCGTGTACTCTCCATTAGAAGTCACGTCAAACTAATTCATGATATTAATGAGATAATAAATTTATCGTTTACAAGTAGTGCTTCAAGAATAACCTTTACAATTAGAACCATTCACATTGCATGCTCACTTAACACTTCTTTGTGATTTTTAGTGTTCTTCACTTAACATTTTTTTAGTGCTTTTTCAATGTGTATAGAGAGTGTTTTGTACTTTGCTTAAACTTTTTTTTTATCTATTTTAAAACTGATTTTATTTTTAATACTTATCTCATACAATACAATATCACGTATACTCTTTAGTATGGTTATAGAAAGCTTATTATTTTTTTAGTTATAACTTAAACAAGCACATCCATATTATTTGTGGTTGGTTCACGTAGATAGGGATCAAATGGTTGAGAGATAGTTTGATTTTTTTTATTCCTCATATTCTTCTAGTTAAACAGGTTCAATTTTGAGTTTCCCATGCCTAGATACATGCTATCACAGACATTCTACCTCTTATCCATTTCTATCTGTTATTTTTTATATTCTTTATTTTATCTCACATTTTTCTAGTTATCTACCATGAACTGCTAGTTATCCATTCATCATCCATTCATCAGCTATGAGTTGTCCATGCATCACTACCAGTTATCCATTCATCCATCAAGTACCAGTTATA
>LPNX010867050.1:15424-33817 GCA_001517045.1 Pseudotsuga menziesii
TGGTAAAACCATGGTCAAACCATGTTCAAACCACATGGTTCAATCATGTTGAAACCATGATTAAACTACATGGTCAAACCATGGTTGCATGTGATTGAATATGGTTTCCTATGGTTGACCATGGTTTACCATGATTTCATATTGCTAACCATGGTTTTTATACAAGTCCATTTAAAAATGTTATTTGTATGTATAAGTTATTATATAAATTATATACAATTTATATAATGATCTTACCGATCTGCCATAATCCAAGGCAGAGTTGAAAGGCAACCAAGGCACTACTCAAAATTGTCCGGACTTCTTCCATTATCACACTTCCTCTACCAACGATGAATGGCAGCCTACTGTCCTAATTCATCCTCTTCTTCTTATAATTTCTTCATCTTTTTTCTATATTTCTTCCTTATGTCTTATAGCGTCTCAGATAGTCCATCAATAGAGAAGGCAGTGAAGTAAGAGGACTTAATATATAGCATCCAAGATAGTGTCTCAATCGAGAAAGCAGTGAAGTTGGATGTTGAGAGAGTAATGGAAGACGTCAAGAGAGTAATGGTTGATAAACGAGTGAGAAGCACGGGATTGCCAAGTTGAGCAAATTACAAGTATAATCACGTATTCCACAACCAAAGTGGGACATGGAAAGGGGGGGGGGAGTGGAAAATCTAGAAGCATTACCATTCAATCCTCTGTGGACATATGTGGACATCCCCATATTGTTATATAAATAATATCAACGTACTTAAAGTAGGGAGGGGCAAGTCAAACAAGCAAGCATAACCACCCTACAACTAATCAACGATTATGTTAAACTAAGTGAACCATTATCTTTATGGATTCCCCTATCGATATAATGATCAGGATATGTTGGAACTTTTAACAATACATGTACCAATCTTTATGTAACCAAAGTGAGATGTAAAAAACATAAATCTTGCTAATGGTTAACAACAATGCCAAGAATCCACAAGATAGAGGTATCATCTTTATTTATTTATTATTATTATTCACACATACATACATTTACAAGGCAGACAAAGGAAGGAAGAGGGAATGCAAAGGAAGGAAGGGAATGCCATACTAATGAGCATAATTAAGTAGAACCAAATTACAATGTCTAAAACTCAAACTTCATCAGTTCATTGTGATAAAATCTCACCAATTTAATCAATGCAATACCTTAACTTTAATGGATGTTGCACATTTCTCTTAATTTGCACCAAAAATCAACATTAACATAAAAATGAACATGGTTTTGTGAACAATGACTTCCATTATTCCTATGGTTATGGTGATATTTACCTTGAAAATCAACACAAATCCTAAAATATAGATAAATGCATTGAGGGAAGTGAGAAACTTGCAATGTGGAAGAGACATGTCATATATATTGTGTGTCACATGTTAGTAAGGTCAAATGAAAAGAAAGTTTCAAACCTATAAAATATATTGTGAAAACAAATGATACCAACCATGTTGATTTTTTAGATCTTCAAATTAAATTATCACATTTTAAAAAGTAGTATAGATAGATATTAATTAAAGACTTAAAAAAATAAATTTATATATGAAAAAAATAAACAAATCATTTTTTAGTTATTTTATATTTAAATTACGAGAATGTAAATAAAATAGTATATACTTATCTTTATTTAAATTATCATAATGTAAATGAAATAGTATATATCCATCTCAAGGGTGGATTTTTAAGTGAAAATAAGTTTTTATTTTTAATTTCTTTTGTTGTCTAATCAATCTCAAGTTGAGATAGGTTATGATAACATTAGAGATTTAGCATTGGACATTAAATTAAATAGACATTGAATATAATGTATTCAAAAATTGATAGATGATTTTGAAAAGAACACCATAAAATAGAATTCTTATTTAATTCAAATAAGACCGAATACAGGCACAGCATTGAATAAAGGAGGGCAAGTCTGAATCTAACCCGCGGACCATCCACATCAATTTGAAACTTGAATTCAACCCGCGCGAGGGGGAATTTCAAATATGAATCTAACCCGCCTAGGATGCAGGCCATTGTTAGAGTTCAAGCGTGCTTGCTGGATTGCCAGGTTCGTCTTGCTAGATAGCCATGCATTTCCTAGGCGTGAAGGCTACACTCAGTGCGTTAGTATGGAGGGTGAATTTCTGTGCGTTAAGTGCTAGATAGCCATGCATTTCCTGTGCGTGAAGGCTACACTCAGTGCATTAGCATGGAGGGCGAATTTCTGTGTGTTAAGTGCTAGATAGCCATGCATTTCCTGTGTGTAAAGGCTACACTCAGTGCGTTAGCATGGAGGGAAAATTTCTGTGCGTTAAAGTGCTTCATAGCCATGCATTTCTTGTGCGTTCCTGTGCATTAAGTGCTACACTCAGTGCGTTAGCATAGATGGAAAATTTTTGTGCGTTAAAGTGCTTCATAGCCATGCATTTCCGGTGCGTTTTTCCTATGCGTTAAAGGCATCCCTGTAGGTATTATAAAAACACGGCTGTGCATGCTGCGTCTGGGGCAGATCGGGGATCTGTGCGATCTGTACATTTGTGGAGAGAGCGATCGCTGTGTAAGGGTGCGATCTGTTCATTTGAGGAGAATACAATCTCCCATAACCCACATGTCCAAGGATTGGAAGCATGGTGGGCCCATATCCCTGGAAAGATATGCTTCAGGTTGGAATTCTATTGTTCCAGGTAGCATCGCCTTTCTCCCTAGTTTTATTACTATCTTATTACCTGTCTTGAGTTATAAGAGAATTTCTTTTGTCGAATGCTTGAATTTACCTGTATATAGTGATGGTAGTATCAGGGAGATGTTGCTTCATTTGTGGTATTAGGTATAGATTAATTCTAATTACAAACAATGGTTGATTGATCAATTATAATGCAAAGGGTAGACAATCGATTGGCAACGATTTCCATTTGCTGTTGTCAAAACAATTTTATGTTGTTGATAGAGACAAATTGTAGCCATATGTGGTAGCGTTCTATCTTCCACCGATTCACAATGGTCAACTTCCCATGAATACATGTCTATTGCTCCAGAAATGTCATTCGAGCGTTTGATCTTTCGGCAAGGCTGAGTATACATATTTTAGTCCCTGTGTGAATATATATATTCGTTATGAATATCAAATCCAAGGTGGGTGTGAAATGCCAGACTTGGCAAATAAACCTAGGCAATAGGTGAAGGCAGGCCTAGAATTTGACCTGCTACAAGACATTTTTTCGGTTTTAAAACGTATTTGACTGTCTTTCATAAATTGCGAATGTCAAAATGGATAGGGATAAAAATGTTCAACCCGTCGATTTGTCGTTTAGATGTGGAACTCACCCGTCAAAATATTGCATAAGCATATGTAGATGTAGGCTCTAATATTGTGTAACAGTGGAAGACCATTACCGATTTAATATTGCACTATGCAATGGCTTCCAGACTTCCACGGTCCACCTGACTCGGTGATGATGCCAGCGCATGTTACTTGGTGTCATCATTGAATGTATTTATGATCTGTGAATAGTTACATCATAACCATTGATTTTCTTTAGGGAAGGAGTTCCAGTTCATGTTCATCGCTGAACTTCAACATTGATACCTCTTTTAATTTCTTCATTTCTTCACTCTAATTCACTCGAAGAACTGTAACATTGACACTTCTTTCAATCTCTTCACTGTATATGCATTCGACATAGGACAATTCGAAGCAATTGAAGGAAAAGGAAAAAAAATGTTTTTAATTTTCTTCTAATCTTCATGATGTCTAAACCACGGCAAGCCAAGCGTCGATATGAATGTAATGCTTAATTTAGTTTGGGATCGTCTTGCAGCAAGTGTGAAAAAACATTGTAATCAACCTGAAGAGAAATGCTTTGGTTGGGCTTGGCCCAACAAAGATCTATGAAAAGATTACTACAATTAAACCAAATTCAAGTCTCAACATGAGAGAGAAATGTATTGTGCCTTGCCTCATGCTTGTATGGTGTGTTTTTATGCCTGCCAGACACAATTGCTGAGAATCGATTCAAAATGAAACTAGCAGATCCATTAACGAGCAAAAACAACCGAAATCAAATTTAGAGTTAATTGATCACAATGGCAAAAAATCTTACAGGTCAAATGCAACATAAATGTATTACATACCCACTTGAGAATACGGGAAGGATACTACAATGCCAGCCTTTGTGAATCGAAGAAACTGTCACGCTCAAATAATTTGCAGCTTATTGTATTGAGAGTCTCATCCAAATCTTAAGTTCAGTATTACACTAAAAAATGATTTTTACGCTTTAAAAAAATTAATCGCCCTCGAATTTGATAGAGGTTAAGATTTAGATCTTAAAAATTTCATAGGATGGACAAATTTAATCTAGAGGCTAAGATTTAGATCTTAAAAACTTCATCTTCAATCAAAATAGGATGAACAACTGTGTATTAAGAACATTGCATATTAAATTAAAGCATAGTGGAGACATGAAAATCAAGATATATTATATATACAATGTTGACAAACCTTGAAAACATGACAGATAATAATGGACCTGTCAAAAAAAGTGATATTCACACTCTTCTATGCTTCTAATTATCTGGTTTCCTTTGAGGATCGACTACAGCTTTCTATGACTTTGTCGGAAAAACAATTGCAGGTATTCAATGGAACTTGGAGCAATAACCTTGCTGTATTCCTCCATAAGAGCCCTCTTCTACGTATCATCCAAGCATCTGAAATTTGGACAGTTTGGGGTGTCTGCAATCAAAGAAATTGAGAAGCGTTTAGTCCATTGCTAATGGAGTATACTTACTGGAGTTCAAATTTGAAATATCACACAGAAATAATACCAGGACTTCTAAACAATTCTGATAACCGGTTAGAGAAGAGAAGGCCTAGTTTGAAGCAGGGTAGAAGCCATGGAAGAAAGTGAAAACATTAAAATTAAAGATTATTTCATGCATTTTCAATGTTGCTCCAACAGAGACCATTGCAAAAGGAATAAGAGTGATAAGCAGTGATGCCTTTTAGGATCTACAGGGATCACTGTGAACATTGAAAACATAAGAGGAATGGCTATCAAGATCAGCATACAAAACAAGAAGAGGAATCCCTATAAGCCTCAGCAAGCACCATTGCAAAAACAATAAGAGGATTTGGCAGTACCAACATATTAGGGTTGCTACCAACCTACTTGCCATCATGAATGTAATTGGACTCCTTGCAATGGGAAATGGCTCCTTGGATGGCACTCTGTAACTCCATCAATGTACTTTCACTACGGTAGTAGCTGTTAGGAAAATGTTGCTGCATATCAGAAGCTTCTTGTTTCCCTTTACCCAAAATTTGCTTGTAAACCATCTTCAGGTTACCAGAGAAATCTGAGAATGACATCTACTTGTCACTTCTCTCTAAATTCTGACATCTACTATTTTTCTGTCTATTTCTATCTTCTGTTTTCTCCACATCTCTAGACCTTATTTTATCATTAGACCTCTGTAAAATTTTAACATAAAAAAGCCTGATCTTCTTCACATACTTCTGAACAATCTCCTTGCCTCTCTTGTTATCTCTATCCATATTTTTAGAAGACTGACCTTCTCCATCATCAAACGACTCTGATTTCTTTTGAAACCCATGATTATTGTCATATCTCTTGGCATTTATAGAATTTTTTCTACTGAAAAGAGACACCAGCGGTACTTCCACCACCTTTATTTTCACATCAAATAATTTATTCTTCTTCGGAACATGAGAGCCCATAACAATACCAATACCTGCATATTCAGCACAAGGAGACCGCAAATCCATGTCATGTTCAGCCGACTTTCTGAATCCAAACAAATATATCTTCAACTTGGTGACGCAGTGGGTTTCGATTCTTGTAGGGACGTTACTAGAAGAGTCCAGAGGGGCATGCATATCCATAATACTAATGCCATGTTCAAGAGGTGTAGGCATTAATTAGAGGGGAAGCAGCTAGCCCTGGTAAAACAAGTTATCTGTAGCAGAAATGTAGTGATTTGTGTTTGGGGGATTTGCATTACAAAGAGAGAAGTTGAACTCAAATTCATCTTCGCTATGATTTTCTTCTAAGATTGCAGTTGGGGTGGTGTCTGTTGGGGAGAAGGGCAGTGAAATATCAATGTCGAAATACTGGGCATCGTCTACATAAGGAGGATCCTAGGTTAGTTCTATCCTTGTCCAGCTCACCCTTATAGGGGTTGAAACCCTCTACCACTAACTAAACCGTCCATACCTTCTTGTAGAGTTTATCGAATCTATTGGAGCAATCTTTCCTAACTTAAACCTTCTTTCAAAATGAAAGTCATGCTCTTGATCCAAAGTGGATCCAAATGACCATAAGAGTGGAATCACACACATCAAAAGTTTAATCACAAATAGTGCAAAGGATTAGTGAAATAATGCCTTCCCTTTTGCAAGGTCATCCATCCATAAGACATTACCTTGGGCTCATTACTGCTAGGATTTTCACCACAATGATTGCACGTAAGTGTAGAAATACCATATTCAACTTAAGGTACTTTCTAAAAGAGACTTTACTTTCTTTAAGAACCACCAATGACTAGTACTTCAGATCCACCTAAACCCACAGGCATTATCAAGACCATAGTAAAGTCTTCCCTATGAAACTAGGCATAAAAAAATAATGTCTACTATTGCAAAAATTATGGGCATCGTTGTCATTTCTAAGCCTTACCAATAGCCTCTTAAAATCATCTACATTTTGGAATAAAAATTCTAAGAAACCTTAATAAAGGACATAAAATTTTGGAAAGTACCATAAGAAAGAAGGCCAAATGTATTACATCTAAGATATTAAATATTATTCATTCATCTATCATCCAAAAACTGACCAACAAGAACTAATATCCATAGTTTTGTTTTGTGAGAGATACTTCTTATATTTACAAGGCTATATTTACAATCATTCCCAAGGAGGGTTTTGAACCCTAGTCTATATGTTAATGCAAGCCTAACCACCTCGTTGCTTACGGATAACGAAACTCTAATGGGCTTATGCATATTTTTAAGGAAGATACAATAAAAAACAATGAAATGAAATAAAAGAATTGATTTTAAAAAATTACATTTACTCTTTATGGATAGTTTAACAATTAATATGAAATTTTATAAGGTTTAGAGAAAATTATATAATTAAATTTAATATTATTAACTAACAACTAAAATTAATATAAAATTTTGGAAGGTTTAAAAAATTTATATGTCTCTCATCTGAACCTCGGAGGAGAATTTTCCTTGGTTAGTCCAGAGGTTGACTGGTTTGAAAATGAGAGAAAAAAAACCTTTTTATTGTAGACAGTTTGTATACGGTGCCATAACCCAGAGATGAACCCCCCCCCAAAAAAACCATCGCCACATTTTAATCTCAATTCTCTCGGAACATTCGATGTCTTCCTGAAAAATTGGATGTCTTCCTGCAAATTCTCGAAAATATTTTCGACAGTTTTGCTCGACGTCTACCTGCAATTTCTCCAAGAGCTTGTCAGCAACTATGCTCATGAGATAGGTTTCAGGCTCTGCTAGTAGAAACAATCTAAAAATAGTAAAAAACAGAGACAGAAAACACCATTTTCCAAAACAATTTCATTTTTAAACCCCTTCATAAGCGTTACCTTTTTCAAATAGTAGGTTTTCACTTTGTAGCTGTCATTTGTTTTGCCACAAACCATACGACTACTATAAATTTCCTTTTTTTCGATTATGAGCTTTGCAAAGGTTATTTGCTGAAATTGACAACCTGGCAGAGACGGGGAATGCAATAAGAAACTTGAAGCCACCGAACTATAAACGGTGCTAGAAACTAACAAGAAACACCTATAACTTGAGTTGAGATGTCTATATTTGATAGTGACGCCTTTGCCTGGTCAATTTTCATGTGACTGGTCAATTTCCATGCTCACGTTCTTTTTTTACCAAAACATTGGGATAGATTAGATTAGATTCTGCAAATCAGCTGCAGAGTACTTTGACAATTTCCATACCAGCATTGCTAGCCAAGATTCTTGGTTCCTCGTGAGGGAATCATCCATCCTTGCACAACGGCTTGATCATAGTAGCTAACGGTTACAACAATACTTATGCAAACAGAGAACAGAAGATTGAGTCTGGAAAGAAAAGCAGAAGAGAAACGCTTCATAAAAACAGAGAGGAGATGCTTCTTATATGCCGAAGTGTAAGACTGGAAGAAGATAGCTTTGAAGAGGAGGCCGTTTTTATGAAGATCACTTGTCCATTTTCGCAAGAATCTTGTTGACCAACTGCTCCAGAGCACAGATTCGCTTGCCAAATTCCCCATGTGTATTTGCATTATCTTTAAAGTCTGTTTGCACATCTTCCTTAAATTCCTCCATGTTTTCTAGAGAGGCTGAGAGATCTGCTCTGAGCTTCTTGATGTCTTCATTGAGTAGGTTCCAACTCTGTTCTCCAGCCACCTTGGTTTCTTGCAGTCGCTGATCTTGACTATCTGTTTGCAGCTTGAGGCGATCCATCGCATGCTCCAGAGTATCCAGCCTTTCATCAATCGTAGGTCCTGAATCTGAAGAAGACTCCATAGCTTCCAAAACTCGGCAGATCTTGACACTAGATGAGTTGGACTAGAGAAAACTGGGCCACGGGACTTAGAAGGATAGCAGAGGGATCTTAAACGCTTACGCACCAAGGAGCAGGGTGCTACTAATGCTTCTACAAAGATTCTATGAATAGAGGGTCGGATCACCTTGGCTAAATAGAGAGGCCAGCTAGGATGAGAGTCACGTTTGCCATGTGATCCAAGAGATTTGTGCAAGGATTTTTTCCCAGATTCGTCAGTGGGAGAATAAACTTGATACCATTTTACACTACAGCTCAATTTGTCTTGCCAAAAGGAGATCAAAGGGGATTTCCCTTCAGGGGATGTCACATCGGACTTCTTTTCCATTGTTGTATAATCAGACTTCTTGCTGAGTGGAACTGTGTTCAAGCGATTCCCCTACAATTGCTTTGGCATTCATTCCTTTACTGTAGTTGATAGATCTAGAACTTTTGGCAACTCGCATCAACCAAAAAATATTTCCATTTCGTGAATTTGTTTTATAAGTGGAAAAACAAGCTACAAAAGTTGTTGACCATTTACCCAGTTAAAATTGAATGTACACGTATCACTAGGATATTGGGCAACCTCTCGTGGACATGCCCTCAAAATGGGAATCAATTTGGACAAATTATTATATCAACCATTAAATCGATTCACCTTCCGACTAACACACGAGGAAATGGGTTTAAAGGGAAATTTAGGGAAATAGAAAAGGATTCGCTAAGGAGGTTTGCATGTATAGAGAATAAATTGAGTTGGGGAACACTCATGGTTTCCTAGGAATAGGGGAAGCATTGTAAAGATTGAAATTTTCCTTCATTGTATTTTTGAACCAATTAAATATGACAACCTTATTTTATGTTCGATTTCTTATGCTTTTGTGATTCAATGTATCAAGTTTCCTTATATTATTGATTTCATAAAATCAATGAAGTATGTTCAGCTAATTTGGGAAGAGTAGTCCTGCTTCATTTCTGATGGTTTGGAGCAAGTTGATCTAGCCACTGAGATTCTTCTGGCGTGAACAGATTGTGCCATGTGCTTATTTCAAAATAGAGCACATGGCACAAGCTCCAGGTTTAAGCTAGCAACCACCAATCACCGTGGTCAGGGTTTTTCTATTGGAAAGCTAGCAACTGCTAGCTTTCCTTCTAGCATAAGCATGTGTGCTCATGCTAGAAGGAAATGCTTATGTTGGAAGGAAAGCTAGCAATCGCTAGCTTTCCTTGATCTGGTGCCTTCTGCTTATTTCGAAATAGATAACATGGCACAAGGTCAAGGTATAAGCTAGCAACCACCAATCACCATGCCCAGGGTTTTTCTACAGGAAATCTAGCGACTGCTAGCTTTCCTTTAAGCATAAGCATGTGTGCTTATGCTAGAAGGAAATTCTTATGCTAGAAGGAAAGCTAACAGTTGCTAACTTTCCTTGATCTTGTGCCATGTGCTTATTTCAAAATAGAGCACATGACACAAGATCAATGTATAAGCTAGAAACTACCAATCACCATGCCAGAGTTTTTCTATTGGAAAGCTAGCGATTGCTAGCTTTCCTTCTAGCATAAGCATGTGTTCTTATGTTTGAAGTAAATGCTTATGCTCAAAGGAAAGCTAGCAATCGCTAGCTTTCCTTGATCTTGTGCCATGTGCTGATTTCAAAATAGAGCACATGGCACAAGAACAAGGTATAAGCTAGCAACCACCAATCACCATGACCAAGATTTTTCTACTGGAAAGTTAGTGACTGATAGCTTTCCTTCTAGCATAAGCATGTGTGCTTATGTTAGAAGGAAATGCTTATGCTAGAAGAAAAGTTAATAGTCACTAGCTTTCCTTGATCTGGTGCCATGTGCTTATTTCAAAATAGAGCACATGGCACAAGCTCAAGGTATAAGCTAGCAACCACTAATCACCATGACCAGGGTTTTTCTACTAGAAATCTAGAGACTGCTAGCTTTCCTTCTAGCATAAGCATGTGTGCTTATGCTAGAAGAAATTCTTATGCTAGGAGGAAAGCTAGCTTATACGTTGATCTTGTGCCATGCTCTTATTTCTAAATAGAGCACATGGCACAAGATCAAGGCCTAAGGCAACAACCACCAATGACCATGACCAGGGTTTTTCTATTGGAAAGCTAGCGACTGCTAGCTTTCCTTCTAGCATAAGCATGTTTGCTTATGCTATAAGGGAATGTTTATGCTAGAAGGAAAGCTAGCAGTCACTAGCTTTCCTTGATCTTGTGCCATGTGCATATTTAAAAATAAAGTACATGGCACAAGATCAATGTATAAGCTAGCAACCACAAATCACCATGGCCAGGGTTTTTGTATTGGAAAACAAGCAACTGCTAGCTTTGCTTAAAGCATAAGCATGTGTGCTTATCCTTGAAGGAAAGCTAGCAGTCGATAGCTTTCATTTATTTAGTGCCATGTGCTTATTTCAAAATAGAGCACATGGCACAAGCTCCAGGTTTAAGCTAGCAACCACCAATCACTGTGGCCAGGGTTTTTCTATTGGAAAGCTAGCAACTGCTAGCTTTCCTTCTAGCATAAGCATGTCTGCTTATGCTAGAAGGAAATGCTTAGGTTAGAAGGAAAGCTAGCAATCGTCAACTTTCGTTGATCTGGTGCCATGTGCTTATTTCAAAATAGATTACATGGCACAAGCTCAAGGTATAAGCTAGCAACCACCAATCACCATGTTCATGGTTTTTCTACTAGAAACTAGCGACTGCTAGCTTTCCTTCAAGCATAAGCATGTGTGCTTATGCTAGAAGGAAAGCTAACAGTTGCTAGCTTTTTTTGATCTTGTGCCATGTGCTTATTTCAAAATAGAGCACATGGAACAAGATCAAGGTATAAGCTAGCAACTACCAATCACCATGCCAGAGTTTTTCTATTGGAAAGCTAGCGACTGCTAGCTTTCCTTCTAGCATAAGCATGTGTTCTTATGCTAGAAGGAAATGCTTGTGCTCAAAGGAAAGCTAGCAGTCACTATCTTTCCTTGATCTTGTGCCATGTGCTGATTTCAAAATAGAGCACATGGCACAAGAACAAGGTATAAGCTAGTAACCACCAATCCCCATGGCCAGGGTTTTTCTATTGGAAAGCTAGCGACTGCTAGTTTTCCTTCTAGCATAAGCATGTGTGCTTATGCTAGAAGGAAAGCTAGCAGTTGCTAGCTTTACTTGATCTTGTGCCATGTGCTTATTTCTAAATATATTACATGGTAGAAGATCAAGGTATAAGCAAGCAACCACCAATCACCATGCCAGAGTTTTTCTATTGGAAAGCTAGCGACTGATAGATTTCATTCTAGCATAAGCATGTGTTCTTATGCTAGAAGGAAATGTTTATGCTAGAAGGAAAGCTAGCAGTCGCTAGATTTCCTTGATTTTGTGCCATGTGCTTATTTCAAAATAGAGCACATGGCACAATCTCAAGGTATAAGCTAGCAACCACCAATCACCATGCTCAGGGTTTTTCTATTGGAAAGCTAACAACTGCTACCTTTCCTTCTAGCATCAACATGTGTGTTTATGCAAGAAGGAAATGCTTATGTCAGAAGGAAAACTAGTAGTCGCTAGCTTTCCTTCATCATGTGCCACATGCTTTTTTCAAAATAGAGTACATGACACAAGTTCAAGGTATAAGCTAGTAACCACCAATGACCATGCCTAGGGTTTTTCTATTGGAAGCTAGCGACTGCTAGCTTTCCTTCTAGCATAAGCATGTGTGCCTATGACAGAAGGAAATGCTTATGTTAGAAGGAAATCTAGGAGTCGCTAGCTTTCCTTGATCTTATGCCATGTGCTTATTTCAAAATAGAGCACATGGCACAAGATCAAGGTATAATCTAGCAACCACCAATCACTATGGATAGGGTTTTTTTATTGGAAATCTAGCGACTGATAGCTTTCCTTCTAACATAAGCACGTGTGCTTATGCTAGAAGGAAATGCCTATGTTAGAAAGAAAGCTAGCAGTTGCTAGTTTTCCTTGATCTTGTGCCATGTGCTTCTTTCAAAATAGAGCACATGGCACAAGATGAAGGTATAATCTAGCAACCACCAATCACCATGCCTAGGATTTTTCTATTGGAAAGCTAGCGACTACTAGCTTTCATTCTAGCATAAGCATGTGTGCTTATTCTACAAGGAAATGCTTAGGCTAGAAGGAAAGCTAGCAGTTGCTAGCTTTCCTTGATCTTGTGCCATGTGCTTATTTCAAAATAGAGCACATGGCACAAGATCAAGGTATAACCTAGCAACCACCAATCATCATGCCTAGGGTTTTTCTATTGGAAAGCTAATGAGTGCTAGCTTTCCTTCTAGCATAAGCATGTGTGCTTATGCTAGAAGGAAAGCTAGTAGTCGCTAAGCTAGAAGTCACTTATAATTCGAAAAACTTCTACTATGTATTAGTATACTAATAGTGGCATCAAGTAGCATTGCTTGGGATTTTGTATTACTCTAGTTCCATATAGATGTTATTCTTCACTAATCTACAATATAGGTTTAGATGACACCAAATAACTATTTTCGGGAGTACTTAAAATAGGGATGACTCCAATCAAGGATATTTGAATTTACTTTGAACAATTGATACAAAAAATAAATCTCAGTGAGCCATGATTATACAAACTTGCATGATCAATCATGGTTGGATTCCAACCTACTTAATAACTACCTTCAATACTATTACAAGTTCCATGATTATACAAACTTGCATGATCAATCATGGTTTGATTCCAACCTACTTAATAACTACCTTCAATGCTATTACAAGTTCCATGATTATACAAACTTGCATGATCGATCATGGTTCGATTCTAACCTACTTAATAACTACCTTCAATACTATTACAAGTTCTTAAGTATGGAAAATTTTTAGACATTTTTACAAGTTTTTCTAAGAATAGTTTTGTGTTTGTATTAAGATTATATACATTGATAACCAATCTTGTTTTGATTACGCTTTGTAGCTCTATCATAATTTATATGTAAAGTCCCTTTTGGCGGTGGGGACTAAATGGTGGGGAACAATGTTTAATTTGCACAACAAAATGATGCCATACCCTTTTTAGCTATTACAAGTACATTATTTTTTTGTAGATTGTGTTTTGCCTAAAATATAAGAGCACACTTTACATGGTTTAACCTTAACTACAAATTATAATTCAATTGTGTGTTACATAATTTGTAGGAGAGAAAATGGAAAGTTTAATTTTCACAAAAGGGGACTATGTTGACCTCCTGGTTAATCGTCAAGTTATTGGGCTAGGAAAGGTTGAATCTACAGAAGTTGGAACTTATTATGGTGGAGCAAGGGTTGTTGCAGGTTATGTTATGGTTTTGATAATTGATGTCACTCAACCACATTTGATTGTGGAATATGTTGATGAAGGGGACACACATCCATGGAGGACTACAGATTTGAGGCACACCATAGGTAAATCAAATACCAAAGCATGTGTTAAGAATTATTCATAGTTTATTGAATTTTTTTTTGAGAAAATACTAAGTTTGTTATGTTTGGTGTACAGGTGCAAATGTTTGTTCAACATTTTCTATTGGAGACAAAGTAGATCTTTTACAACATGGAGTGAAGGTGGGTGAGGGCTCCATATTCAATACAGAGCTTGGGAATAAGGTTCATGGAAAGATTGTAAAGAAAGGATGCATAGTGGTTAGAATTGAGAAGGTGTTAAAAAATGATGCTCCTTTACCACATCCAACTGGATTTGAGGAAACACTAGGGGGTGCAATAGAATCTTATGAGATTTGGCCAGAAATAGATTTGAAACCTCATTGTGAAGATCAACCCATAAATATTCCACAAGATAAGGCTGCATTCACATGTACAAGGGTTTCTCTTACACATGGATGCATAGGGAACAATTATGTGCATTTCCAAAGCAATGATAGTTAATGTCCATGAGGATGACATGGTTGTGGGTGAAACACTAGGTGAAGATAACTTTGGTGTTTTTGTGGAAGAGATACACGGGTATTGTGAAAGAAGCAAGATTGGGGATAATTCTATACATGGATTGGTTAGATGGCCAATACATAAATTGGTGGACAACATAGGTGAGATGTTAAGGGTCAAGAAAAAGTACAAAGTTCCACCCATGGAAATGCTAATATGGGATGTTATAGAGGATATAAGTCCTTTATACCAATGGGATGGGGATCTTTATAATAAAAAATATCAAGATGTCAATGTTCTTAATGCACCGAGGCCATATAAAAAGATTAAATGAGCTATGACAAGAGAAAAAGTTGCAAAACGTCAAACCAAGATAGATAAAGAGAAAGAAGTCCAAATTGTGGCTGCAGATGAATGTTGTAAACAAGATTGTCTTCAACATGTGGATAGGAATTCCATTGCAAATGCTAGAAGGGATATGGAATGCAAAGACAAAAATGGTATACGGGAATTTGTATTGAATTCACTTGTTTCAAACACTATCATGTCAAAGAGCCATGGCCATGGCCTACCTCCTATTATTAGAAAAGTAAAGGACATGAGATTTGATGGTAATATTATTTGTAAGAAAGCATGGTACACTGATACATAAGATTCCTCAAAGCACCTTCTATAGCTACCAACATAATTTTGAACAAGGACATATGAAATCCATTCATGGTAACACCAATACATGTAAAGCACATGCACATACCGTGGCGGCCATAGAAATACTGCATAAAATTGTAATGGACAATTCAGATTTTTCGCCAAACCAAACACGTCAAGTCAAAGCAGATGGAACTTCTTCTCCTCTAATATTGTTGCCTTCTACTTACACACAAAGCTCTTTGCTAAAAGAGATCAATGTGGGTTTGGAAAAGCTCAATTGTCCATTAATGACACAACCAACATTGAGCAAGATTTGGAACACTCATTTTCGAGACATGGCATTCTCAAAGAACAACAACTTCAGTAAATGTAGTGAATGTATTGTGTTGAAAGCACAAATGAAGTCAGCAACTACAAAAGAGTTGGAAGAAAAGGCACGTGCTAGATTGAACAAACATAACAAGATCGTTATGTGTGGAAGACATTGCTACTATTCCCACAGAATCATGTCAGAGTGGTTTCCAAAGGAGTATCTAAGTATTATCCATGATAAAATGGACAAAACAAAGACTTCAATTCCAAGGCTGCGCATCAAATCAAAATATATTGTAGGAATAAACTTGGGTTTGTCATTGACAGGTATGCTAACACATGGGCATAAGATAGGAGGTTTTGGTCACTTGCTAAGTGCTTAAGGGACCTTGAAGACCCACATCTTGATATGCATGGTGATCTTCTTTATGAGAGTGGAAGTTCAAGAAACCCACTTTCAAATGCATTACTTGACACCTCTATTTACTCAAAATGTAGAGTGTACAAGGATGAATTTTTATCTCATGGAAGATTAGAAAATCAATATATCGATTTTAAACCTCTTCCTCCACATTTATTGTTACAATTGGATAATGCAACAAGTGATAATAAGAATCGTTATCTTTTCATGTTTCTATCACTTCTCACTGCACTTGGTGTCTTCATCACTATTGAGGTTGGGTTCTTGCTCGTGGGACACACCCATGAAGACATAGACGGGACCTATGGGAGAATGTCTTCTGACTTGAAAATTAAAGATATATATTCTCTACCTGAGATGATGGATACATATCGCAAAATTGAAGAAAAAAGAGTGTTTCCACCTAAACTGATTGATAAGGTGTATGACTTCAAAAGCTTCCTTAATGGATACATCAAGGAAGGAAAAAATGCACTAGTTGGACACCTTAATGTTCAGTACTTCCAATTTCTTGTACTCAATGATGTTCCGGTATTAAGGTATAAAGAATCCATAAGAGATGTTGAGTGGTCAAAACCAGTTGAGTTATGGAATACAGATGATGAAGGTCGATCTAAATTGCCCATAGGGAAGCCATCTTTCTTACATCCCAAAGAGAATGAAATCTATTTAAAAGAACTAAAAGAAGGAATAACATCATACATAAAAATGTGGAAAGACACAATGGGTGGTGAGGATTTGCCAATTGTTACACCAGAATGGAAAAATAAGGTAGAGTATTGGGAAAGAGTTCTTGATACTTTATATGATGTTTACAATGATCATACAATAGTGGATTCAAGTGATTCATCTTCTGAGGATTTCTGGCCCAATACAAGGCAAACTCCAGATGTTGGTCGTAAAGTGCTCCATGCAATCTCAAATATTATGGATGGGGATTTTGATACTATGACAGATGAACCCGTGTATGTTGGACCCAAGTTCAATAAGCCAAAGACAACATTCAACCCCATTAATGATGTTGAGAAAGGAAATATGTTGCTAGTTAGATCAGGAAACGAGGATGAAGGGGAGATTATTTGGATGGCAAAAGACACCTCAGATATATTTCAAGATGATGAAAGTGATACTCTTCATGTTAAAGTTGATTGGTGGAAGCCTGGTTCAGGGAAATACAATGGAAAATTATTAGAAGAATATTGGGTACCAAATCCTGATGACATAGAGCTTGGATCTATTCCAATTGATACCATAGTTTGGGCATGGATGGCTAAGAAAGAACATTGCAAGAAGGCCAAGATAAATAAACATGGTGTACAAGCTGTCCTTGACCTACTTGAACGAATAACATGAGATTAGGTGGATATGATTCATGCATGTAATTTTGTTCTTTGGAGGACCAATTAATACAAGAAGAAATATTTTTCAATTTTTCTTGTATATTGAATATTCTCTTCAAATTAATTTGAGGAGTTTTATATTATTTGGTACAAATATGAAAATTTTGTTTAAATTGCAATGTATTCATGTGATGATACTTCATGCAAATTACATGACACCATGAAATATTAAACTTTCAATGATTTGTTTATATTAACATAACTTCTCCCATAACTTGGATAATCAAGTTCAATAATGCACTTAAAATCAATATCTTCTAGTTTTGGCCTATTAAAATTATATTGGAGTTAATTTGGCATATTAAAACTATATTGGAGTTAATTAGCATTGTTTTCAATGTAATACGTTCAAACACCAAACAATATTTAACATGGAAGTTACAAATTTCAATGCTTTGTCTAGATCGACATAACTTCTCACTCCATCAAACTTGGATAATCAAGTTCAATAATACATTTAAAAGCATCATCTTCTAGATACGATCTATTAAAACAATAATGTTGGGCTAGCTAATTCGTATTCTTTTCAATATAATACATTCAAACACTTCATGAATAAATATTATAATAAAATAAATTAAACTATACTACTTTGTTTCTATTCCAATTCATAACAAAATTATTTATTTTGATCATTAAAAAAGATGCCTAGACTTATAAAATATTTTCTTTTGACATCTGTAAAATGTTGCCAATAAAAATTACCAATAAAAGTTCATAATAATTTGATTTTGATTGTTAAATGACACACAAATACTTATAAAATATTTTGATTGTTAATTGCACTACCAATAAAAATTCATAATAATTTGATTTTGATTGTTAAATGACACACAGATACTTATAAAAAAATTGATTGTTAAATGGACTTTTAATAAGTTTAGTGGGTTTTCACTTTTGTATTTGTAAGAAACAAAAATGAACTTCAATGTTTCTATTCTAATTCATTGATTTCAAATGTACCACAATTCTTGATCCATCAAACTTGGTTAATGAAGTCTAGTAAAGCACTTACAAGCAACATATTATAGATTGTCTATAAAAACTTTATTATGGGAATAGCTAATTAGTGTTTT
>LPNX010867050.1:34626-62126 GCA_001517045.1 Pseudotsuga menziesii
TTTTTCATAGTATTAGAGGTTTCACCCAATTCCTAGGCATTTCCAATTCTTGTTGTTTCTTGAAGTTGAGAAAAATTCCCCTTGTTCTAGCCACCTGTTATCAAGATTGGGAATTAATAAGTTACTATGCCAATACATAAATTTGTTACAATAACAAACACATTGACTACTATATCATTAAATAACTTTGTAGGTCACTCTAAAATGGAGACAATCTCTTACTAATATGGTAATTCAACACATGCACAATACATGCTTTATCAAATTATAAATAAAATGGTTAATAATTTCAACATACAAATAATTCCATTAGATAACTTAATGGGTAAGAAATTTCTTGCAACATCTATTGTTCATGAGATGAGGTAAACCTTGATCAACTCAAATATTAATACAAATTAAAAAATTATAATAATAAAATAATGTAAGGAATCTAAGTTTAATATTAGGAAGATATGCTTCAACTTTATATAAATTTGATTTTATATAGCTTATATTGATAATATTATAAAAAAATGGTGAATATAAAGATTGAAATGAGTGAATTAAGTAATTTTTTGGTTTTTCATTTTTTGAAAACTCAATCTTGTTGAAGTTCTAAATTCTAGATCACTTGTATAATTCCAAATATAATGAAATATGTGTTTTTTGATTTCTCAAGAGCTTCATACAACTCTCTAAAAAGGAGGACAGTGTACTTACTTTATCTGTCGAAGCTTCTTGCGGCTACGACTACTGCTGAGGTTTTTGCCTAGGTACTAATGATGTGTTGGGGTCAGCAAAGTCTCTCTTGGCTTCCAGAAATGTCTCTTTTTCTCTTTCGACATCAAATGCAAGGATTTTTTCTGGGGCCTTCCGAACCCAAGCCTCGGCAGGATGTTTCTCCTTGTTCTGCACTTTCGTCGTAGCTCCACTCCTGGTAACGACATTAATGGCTGGGACAGGTCGTTGCTCCACAGCAATCAGCTGAATATTCTTAGTAGGGGCACTGTTTATTTCTTGAATCTTCACTATCAGCTGCAGGAATTGCTCAATCACATGGTGGACAGCTCTGCCATATCGACATGTTGTAGTTGGGTTCCGACAATATCTAGTGAGATATCCTGCCTAGTTACAGTTATAGCACACAACCTGGCCTCGACCTCTACTAGCCATACCACCACGACCATGACCTCCAAAAGCTCTGCGACCTGATGTACTACCGTGGTAACCATATCCATCATTACCTTGGCCATCATTTTGTACCCGATAAGCATCATAAGTTCGTTCTCTCATGAGGTCAAAGCTACGGCACTCATCTTCGTTGTGTCCCACTAATTTACAAAACTTACAATAAGGGTTCTTAGGGACTTGCACATACCTCTGCAGAATATAGCAATCTTCAGGTCGATGCTGGCCAGTTGTCCTACAGATCTCACAATATAGAACACTAGGGTTGAATGGGTTTGGTGCACCAGAATTTAGGAAATTTCTTACTGCAGGACATTGTTCCTTGTCGTGACCCTCTGTCCGACATCGTGTACACCAAACCTCTTTGCGACTAGCTTTCCCTTTTTTCATATCACGAAGCTCCAGAGCCATCGCTGCCAACTGGGCTTGTATTTGAGCAATACCAGAATTATCTTCGACATGGGTTGTTTCAAGCTTCATAGCGATTTCCAAAGCCTCCTACTGATCCACAACCTTCTGTTGCATGAGTGGAGTTTTGATGTGCAGTAATAGAGCTGCGATGAACCATTCCTTATGCTGCACTGGTCTAATAGTGAAACTGACTTGATCTAGTAGAACTTTCAACCTCTGATCAAAGTCCCACACTGATTCTCCTCGCCTCTGCTGGATTTCCTTTAGTTCAGTGATACACTGCGACTCTGATTTAGGATTCTTAAATTCCTTTATCATTGCTGCTTTTATATCAGTTAAGACATGGTTCTGAGTGCTGGAAAACTTCATGAACCAGGTCAGAGCGCGGTCTCTGAAAAAAGTAACCAACTGCGCTCTTTTTGTATCTTGATCTGTAATGTTCTTAGCAGTCCACACTGCTTCGCATAAAAACTAGAACTGTTATGGATCCTCTAATCCAGTTCCTTTGAAAATAGGGAGCTTAATGTCGTCATTCATATGGGCCATCGCGGTTCTAGGGGGGGAGGGAGGGGGAATCGTAGTAGGTGGGGGGGCACTTACTGGGGTAGACTGACCTGCGACAGGAATACTCGGGCTAGGGTTACTTTCAGATTGCGGCGGGTTCTCAGGGATAATAGGTCTTCGCTGTAGGGTTACTGGAGGGTTTCCAACAAAAGGGGTTTCTTCGGGCTCTGAGGCTGCTGGATTTACGGGGTTAGACTCGGTATTTTGACCTAGGGTAAAGGGCTCAAAATTTCTCTTGTACCTTTTTCCACTTCGCAGCAAACCACTTTGCTCGTCGAAGGTACTTTCACTTGAAAACATAAGTTAGTAATGATAAATCTAATAGTCTGATTCAATGAGCAATATACCTTTTTCAGCCAATAGCATTTTAATTCTCAAACTAAATGAATTCAAGTACTTACCCCTTGGTCCTTTGAAGAATTGCCATTCGGCTTCGTTGAAGGACGTACTTGTGTCAATGGTGAACTCTGTCACAAATGCTTCAAGGGTTCGCGTTGTCCAGAAATCAACAGCGCGGGATATCTCGTTGTTCACGCTTTTTAGTATATTAATTCTTGTGGGGGTCCAATAAGGCAACTGACATTCTTGGAAGTTCTTCCTTCTCTCTGTTAACCTGGATAACCACTGGTGCAACTTTATGTGGATACTACCAAAGAAAATTTCATAAACATCAGAAAAAACATACCTTTGTAAAAAGTCATTTTCACTACGACGCGGATCTTTGTTCTCTTGTACAGCAAAGTTCAGATAAGTCTCTTCAATCCAATCACCAATTTCTTTCACTAAGGGTCTCCAAAACATAGCCCTCGAGGTACGACGTAAACCCCTCTTGAGCAGATACTGAGTTCAACCGGAAATGGAACCAATTTGTTGGGATATAGGGCAGACCCGAGCTTTATACCATTAACTTCTCACCAACAAAAGACCCACAGTGTTGGGCCTTTTGGAAACAACCTTCGAACAGGTTTCATTCTCACCCGAAACATCTATGGGGTGCCGTAGAATCAGGTTTCTGCAAGCAGAAGAGGGATATTACTGTACCTTTAGCTTCTAACAATTATAATCATAAAATGTAGAGCTTTAATAGTTACTTATTTAGCTTCACGGTTAGATAAACAAATAGTTCCTTGCTTAACCCTTTACTGGGAACTCTAGCGAAGTTAGTATTTAGCAGTGATCTTACTTATCAGTTATATATTTATCAATGCATAAAAGAAAATAACAATAACACAACAAAAACCACAACACACGATATAACGTGGTTCACCCCCAGTTTATGGGTTACGTCCACAGAACTATGTTTTATTCAACTCTTTACAAAAACCACAGTTCTGATATGCGCACTCAGCTGCAGATCCCTTCAAGTCCTCAAAGCCGCGCACACAGCTGCAGGCCTCTACACACACAGCTACAGATTTCCTTAACCACCCAAAACCCTCTGCACACACAGCTGCAGAGGTCATCCACTCACACAGCTGAGACTTAACCTTCTTACGAACAAGCCTTAGCTTCACATCAATTCATCTTACATCAAAAGCCTAAACTGACTTTTTTACAAGAGTGCTTATTTATAGTGCACTTATTACAAAACCATGGGCTTAAACCATGGGCACCCCGAAACCTAAACCCTAGGCTTAAACCATGTGTTTATTACAAAAAGAAGGTTTTTACTCAACCCTGACACCCCTAAGACTATTTTGAGTCGTAACTCTGCTTACAACTTCCACAAAAACCACAGATTTACCAAAATTAGGGACCGTTAAGGTGCGCACCCCAACAAAAAGATGCTAATTGAAGAAATGCTAGAGAGAAGTGCTGATGTAATGTGACAGTGATGACGTGGACAGAAAGATGATGTTGATGTGACATTAAGCTTTAATTGTAAAATCAAGCTTGTCTTGCTTTTGAGGTTAGGATACCTCAAACCCTTCTTATCAGGGTCTAAGAAAACCAGGCAGGGTCCTAGATGCAGAGTAGGTGCTCTTTGTATTAGTAGGTGCTGCTTTCACCTAACGGTTGTAGCTGGACCAAAACTAATACAAAAAGATTACAAAATTATATGGTGTTGTGTTCTTTTGTGTTATGGTTCTTGATGATTCAAATGCTTGTGATATGTGGATGATGAAGTGAAATATGTTTATGAAATCAATTATGAGATTGGTAGAATAATGGAATGATGAATTGGTATTTAATTGTGACAAGGTAAGAAAAGTTGTAAAATTGGCGTCACACTGATTGAGCCCCCCTCTCAGTGTCTAACAATGACCACTTCGGTCAACGTGATTTGTAAACATATTTATATAATGGGGATCTTTAAAGGAAAAATGGATTTCATTGATGATGGTCTTGCATCCACTAGGATTCGAATCCCATTTGTTTAAATTTGACATTTAAATAAAAGAAAGCGACCCATAGGGTCTATACCATTTTATCATTTGATTTTTTGGATGTTTTAATGATTGTTCCTATCACGATTTATGTTTTATGCAATGGATTCCATCTAACGATGGTCTTACTACCACATATGGAAGGTTTCAAAAGTTTGTATGTTTATAATGTATCTATGAGATTGATTCAGATTCTATAGCATTGATTTGTTTTAAATAAAATGTATGCCTCGGGTTAGATACCCGTAAGATCAGGCTGGTCCATATATGATATGGATTTTGTAGGAAAATCGTGATGGTTAAATATAGAAAATTTAGTTATGAACTTTTGTTTAATTGATTGTTAGTTAAAACATATAGTAACCTTTATTAGAAATTCTCCTTCGATTTCAAAGTTGCTAATCTCAATTTGTATTGGGGTTTTCAATATGAGATAATACTGATATGTTTTATTTTGGTTTAAAAATCCTCTTGGCTCTTTGTTACCACCTAAGTTGTACTTAGTGGTTTTTATCAAGTGAGCCTGGTGAACCAGACAAAGATGATCTGTTCGGACTTCAAAAGACCTTCAGAAGTGCTTGTTGTACTATATCACATGTTCATACCCCATAGGGGAGTTGTAATAAACTATTCTAGCATGATAGTGTCTGTAAAAGACTTGGTCTCTTAGTCTTTATTTTTTGATCGGATCAGCCCAGGGTGTTTTTTCCCTTGGTTATTATTGCTTATTGAATAAACGACTAATAAATTCTGAGTTTTTCACTCAATACCTCAAAAGTTGGGGTGGTCGGCTTGGCATTTAGTAATATTGAGGTTATTAGAGTCTATGTGTCAATGTATAAACATGCTACGCATTATGGTAGATTCATATGAACATGTCTAAGTCCCCCTAGGTTTTTAATTTTTTTTAATTTTTTAATTTTTTTTAATTTTAATTTTTCCACAAAACTTAGGCTATTTTTTAATAGTCTATTTGGAAAAATTGGTTTTGTAATAAAAATGGGCCTAGAAATCAGTTTCAGTCATGGGGGTGCTCATTTTCAAGCTCAGAGTGCCATGTAAACCCATATAACCACTTTTTCTAAGTTTTGAGTAATTTGTCCATCACTTAGGTAAAAAATCCATAAAAATCAAATATTGATTATTTTAATTGATAAATTAATTAAATAATGGAGAAAACACCAAATCCTAAATCATTGGGATTTGCTCTGATTTGACTTAAATTAGTCTCATCGGCTTTGGATTGGTTGGATCTTACCATTTCTTAACAGAAGGAGCTAATATGGGCTGAACAAAGAGTACATTATTGCATGCAATCTTGGAAATTGCACCCTCTCTCTCTCCTCCACACATGTGGGCTCATCTGGATGAGTTTTGGTGGATGCTTCAGTTAGAAGGTTGAGGTGTCAGTTAGATCAGCTCTTTGATTGACAGTTACACTTAGTGAGACTCAGATCAAGCTCAGTTAGACATAGATCAAGCCCAGATTGACTCCACATGCAGCTGCAGTCTCTCTCTCCTTGGGAATTGCACCCCCCTCAGGCTAGATTTCATGTTTTTGCTATAAATAAAGCACAGATTACCTCTTCCAAGCTAGTTAGAGTCGGATTGAAAAGCTGTTGCTATTGTATTGTATGTTTTACTATTTTGGAATAAAGAATCCTTGGAGGCAAGATCTATGGTGTAATGCTCTTCATGTGTGGATGGTGATTGTCAAGTGCTTATGAGGTATAATCTATGTTATTGATCTTTGCTTTTTTGCTGGTTAATTGTTGGCCTTGAAGGAGAGAGCTCCCTCCTATTGGGGTAAGAGATTATTCTAGTTTTATTTATGCTCTTATTGTTCGCTTGTTTCATATCTCTTGGAATTGTGTGTATTTTAAGATTAATTGCATGCTTTCCAATTATCTTTTTCCAGCAGCACCTATGTTTTAACCATCTGTTTGTGCAAGGATTTCTAAGTTGCATGTGATATCACTTATAGAAGGGGTTGAGATATTTTACATCTTCTTCATCTTCAAGATCTTTTGGAGTACATAGTCCCTCGGTGTTCCACCAAAGTAGACTCCAAAGCCCAACATTCCCAGGCTTCCAACACTCTTTCTCGCTCTTCCTCCTTCAAAAATCAAATTTTTTACTTGGTTACTTTGTTTAAAAGATTTGTCATTATTCAGATCTATTATATTAAAGTAAAAATTACATATATCTATTATTTCAAGGCTCATAATCTAGATCTCATTCCTAAAAAGGTTTCATAAAGCATTCTAGATCTAGTTTAGGGAAATCGTCCGTTTTGCATGGCAATTTAAAGAGAATCCATAATTTCCATGCATTAGATTTATGTTTCATTTTTTAAAATATAAAATCCAAAAATCAGTGCACATCTCATTGGCTTCTCAAACAGCAAGCCAAGATCCCAAGGAAAGCTTGCTTTCCTTGGTTCCTTTTTTACCGTTCTAACTAGTTTTAACTTAGTTTTTTTTGGTTTAAAGTAGGCTGAACCAAAGGTACTTTCAAAGTGATTTTGATAATATTTCATTCTAATAATATCATTTTATTTTAGTAGGCATGATATAAATAGGAGAAGATGATGTTCGAAAGTGGCTTTTGGATCATCCAAATCCCCCCAAGGGTCTCCCTTTTGATTGTAATTTTAATTTTGGGCAATTTGTAAGATCTTGGTTTCATATTGTATAAGAAACAAGAGGATTCAGATAATATTACTGATATTATAATAGCAGATAATAAAAAATTTCTTCGAATAGGCTCTTTCGAGCCCATTCCCCATCCCTTCTTGCGGGATTCGTGCCTTTTTTGTCCTTTTTTGCATTTTCTTATTTCTTTTCGCTCTAGATTAGTTTCATTGATGAAAAATAATATGCTTTGATTACTTTATCATATATTATATATTCCAGTATCAAATTAACTTTAATACTTACCCCACGGCTTCCCAATTGACCCGAAAGGAGAAAGAGATGCGTGGTAGGAATAATTAGAAAAATTGTGGTTTTCTTCATTTTTGTTGCTTATATTTAATCTCTACAAACAATATTTTAAAATAAACCCATTCCTTGATTCCCTGATTGAGGTCCACTTAGATCGAAAGAGCTTCGTCAAATGTTTTTCTTTCTAAAAAATTCATCCTTTAAAAATGTATTGAAATTGACAAGACTCCAGTGTGTATGCTCTACACTTGGATATGGTTCATTTGAGTAGTCAAGTTGCATTAAAAGAAACATGAGTGACTAGATTAATTATTCTTCACCTTCCCTAATAAACCACCATCAAACAAAAATCCAATGCCTCGATCAAACCGTAAATGGTGGAAAAATACCCAAAGAAAGTGGGAACTCCTAGACAGTGACCTTGGGGAACCAATCTCTATTACACCTTCGGGTGTATTATGAACACAGTCTCAGTGTCTCCATTCAACCCACACATTCCTTCCAGGTAGCCGTGAAGGTTTATTTTTGGACATACTCCAAGTACCCCTCGAGTATATCTGGAGTCCCCCCCTTGCCTAATTTAATCCATTCATATTTCAAATTAACTTAAAACTTACTAAGAGGCAATCGCAAAACATTCACTAATAGGGTCCACCCCCCTTGGTTTCACTAGGAGTTGAGCCTAATGGAGGGGTCAAGAATAAGGTGACAGGATTGACTCGATACTTGCCCCTAAGGACACACCAAGTGGCTTGAATATTTCTGCCACATCACCCCCAGGTGTGTGAAAGGCAAAAACAATCTTATTCTATTCATTGAAATATTTCTTAACTTAAGAGTTTATAGATTTTTCATTTGAAACGTCATAAAATTGGATATTTTGTTGTGTTATTTAATTTATTTTGATTAAACAATATATATCTGAATTTAATTGTGTAATACTAGAGAGAGTTTCGTTTGTAGTTGGAATGTGAACTAGCTAAACATTACTAATACAATTCTAGTTTTGGTTTATTCTATTCTAAAATACTCATTGTGTAAAATACAAGCAAGATTAATCTAGAGGATTTAACTAGATCTACAGTAACTTTTACTTAATTTACTAGTAGTCTTAACAATAAACTTTGCATGAATCATTTGATTCGGATATGGATTCACGAAGAGAGATTCGTTAAGAACCTTACTAGTACTAAATAAAAATAGTTTAGTAAACATGAATATAAAAATAGGAAGAATATTTAGATCAGATACTCAGTAGGAAAAATATTGAACATATTCATAATAGAATTAACATTTGAGATGGATGCATAGAAATATTATTGTAAAAAGAATAAATATGACTCCTAGTTAACTTGAAATCCTATCGTAACTAGTTTTAAACAGATAAAAAGTTGAATAGGGAACATGGTACCACTATCTGGAAAACAGAAATGAAATAGTCATTCCTCACAACCATCTCCTAAAGCAGCAAAGTATCACTTGCTACAGAACCCCTGAGCATGTTCATTGAATCATAAGAGAAAAATTCACTTAATGCACCATCTCTTGCATTAACAGATCAGTTCCTCATCAACTGCTAGCCTCCTTCTTTCTAAATGGACATACTATTTTTATTATTTTTCGTAGGACTTGTTCATTTATGAGCATCCTACTCTTTAGCACTCCACAAGGAGTTGTGACCTGGTTTTGGTGAAGATGCCTCCTACATACTGAGTTCTCGCTCAATAGCTTTAGCCACTTGTCTTTTCCTCTTGTGGGTCAGCAAACACTCTTTCAACAACTATTTCATTTCTAATTTCCTCCAGTATTTTTAATTAATAAAATAATAATCCATTACATTTATTCCTGACTTCTTGCCAAAAATAATTAAAAATAAATATTCAAAAAGAATAATAACAATTTATTTGATTTTTGTGTATTAGACACACCTCCCTTTATAGGATAACACTGTCCTCAGTGTTATTATTTTTATGTTTTTATTTTTCCATCTCTTCATCTCCAAATAGGATCGAATATGACTCCTGCATATCGTTTTCCAATTCTCAAGTGGACTCTTCCACACTAGGTGCTTCAATTGCACCTTTATTTGTTCGATGGTACAATTCCAGAGTAAAAGTTCTCTTCTATCAAGAATATTCTCTAGTCCCACTTGGAACTCTCCTTCAGGTTGTACCTGTATAACATTCCAATCAATTACATGAGTAGCATCATGAACATACTTTTTCAAAATGGAAACGTGAAAAACATTATGTACTTTAATCGTTGGTGGTAGGGCTAAGTAGTATGCTATCAACCCTACTTTTGCAATAATTTCAAATGTCCCACAATACCTGGGTGCCAATTTTGAATACTTGCCCAGTCTTAGGGAGATTTTCTTGGTTTTTACATTTATATACACATGCTCGCCTACGTGGAAGTCTCGATGATATCTTTTCAAGTCAGCATAACTCTTTTTCCTGTCTTGGGAAGCTTTCAAATTTTATTGTACCTATTTCAATGTTAGTTCCATATCTTTTAACAATTCAGGTCCTAACATCAACTTATTAACTAGAATGCTTCCAGAAATTTGATTATTACAATTGCATCCATAGAAAATTTCAAAGGGACTCATTCGAGTTGATACTTGAAAATGATTATAGTAAGCAAATTCTACTAAGTGCAAGTAATCTTCCCACTTACCCGGTTTGTCCAAATTACATACATTCTAACCATGTCTTCCAGGACTTGGTTTACTCTTTAATATTATCCATCTATTTGCTGATGATATGCAGTGTTGAAATTGAATTGTGTGCCAAGTTCTTTAAATAAATACTTCCAAAATTTCCCTATAAACTTTACATCTCTATATGAGATTATTGCGTTAGGTACACCATGTGACCTAAAAATTTCTTTCATAAATTTATTTGCAATGTTAATATCCTTATAAGTAGATTTTATTGTAATAAAATGGGTCGCTTTACTTAATTTTTCCACTATGACCATGATTGAGTCGTGTTGCTTACATTTTTTTAGGTAGACCTGTTATGAAATCCATGTTGATTATTTCCCATAATTTCCATTCTGGAATGGGTAGCGGTTGTAGTAACCTTTGTGGATGTTGGTGTTTTGATTTTACGTGCTGGTATTCGATACAACGAGATAAATATTCTTCTACTTTTTTCATGTTAGTCCAAAAGAAGTCCTTTCTTATCATAGTGATCATCTTCTCGTACTGAGGGTGTCCTGAATATGGTTGTTTATATAACTCATTCATAATAGTTAATTTAATATATGTTGTATTAGGTATGTATAATCTGTTTTATGCAACAATAACCCTCTTCCTTTCAAACTAAAATATGTTTTTATTTGGTTCTTTTCATTTTGAGTATTTTTTTCCTTTAGGTTTTAGTATTCTTTATCAACATTTTCTGTATTTAAGATTTGATTTTCCAAATTTGATTCGTAGCTACTGCTTGCGAATACTAAGTTTACTTGATGACTTAAAGCATCCACATCTTGGTTCTCTTCCCCTTTTATATGTTTTATTTCGAAGCATATTCAATTAAAAATGTCAACCAGCTAGCTTATCTAGAATTTAGGTTTTGTTGATCAAACAAGTATTTTAAACTTATGTTGTTTTACATTAGAAAAAAATTTCTTACGATGAGGTAGTGTCCACATATTTAGTGCATGTATAATTGCAATAAGTTATAAGTCATGTGTAGCGTAGTTGTTTTCATTCTCTCTTAACTTTCTAGACTCATAGGCCACGACGTAGTTCTCTTGAATCAACACCCCACCTAATCCTTCCTTACATGCGTCGGTGCATCGATGAACTCTTTAAAAGGATCATAAATTTTTAAGATAGGGGCGGTGGTTAACATGTGTTTTAGTTTATTAAAAATTTCAGTACACTTTTCGCTCCAATCAAATTTTGTACATTTCTTCTGTAGTGAAGTTATGGGGTAATCTTATAAAATACTTCAATAAAATTTCGATAATAACCCGTAATCCCCATGAACAATCCTATGTCAGTTACATTTTGAGGAAATGGACATTCAATGATAGCCTTAATCATTTCGAGGTTGACATATATTCCATGTTTAGACCCTATGTCTCCTAGATATTGAATTTTTTGTTTAAATAAATCACATTTACTAAACTTAGAAAAAAAATGTTGTTCTCTTAACACTTGTAAAATTATTATTAAGTGTTCCTCATGTTCCTGTTTATTCTTTGAGTAAATAAGTATGTCATCGATGAAGATGACTATGAATTTATCTAATTAGTTACTCATAATACTATTCATTAAGCACATAAAAGCTCAAGGTGCATTCGTTAAACCAAAGGGCATTACGACAAACACATAATGACCATATCAGGTTTTAAAAGCCGTTTTAAAGATGTCTTCATCTTTAATCCATACATGATGGTATCCGAACCTTAAATCTATTTTGGAGAAGATTATTGCCCCTCAAAATTAATTGAATCAATAATCTATCTTGGGTAAAGGATATTGATCTTTAATAGTAATCTTGTTTGATTGTCAATAATCTATGCATAGTTTTAAAGTTCCATCTTTCTTCTTTACGAATAAGACTGGTCCTCCCCAAGGGGAAACACTAGGTTGGATGTACTTCTTATCAGTTAGTTCTTGAAATTATGATTTAAGTTCTATAAGTTTTATTATATTCATCCGATAAGGATCTTCTATGTTGGTACCGCTCCCATTATTATATCCACTAGTTCAAAATGAGGAATTACCTACTAGATGACTAAAAATTCTAGTCACTATAGGTTTTTCAAGCGATTTACTACTAAATATGAGCAATTTTGATTGATCCAACTATAAACGACTAAAATTAACGACTAATTTAGTCACCAGTTAACAAATATGACTAGATAATAACTGACATAGTAAAAAATGACTAAGATAAACAACTAATTTAGTCACGACATAAAAAATGACTAGCTAGAAGAATATGAATTAGTAATTTTTAATTGTGGCATGCAAAATTTCAAAACTGATAATGAAGTGTAAAATTTGTAAATTGTATACCTTATATTAGTAATATTAGTGCCATGTACCTTGATCTTCAGAGATCCAACAAAGCAATTGCACGAATTTTCTCTTGACCATCTTTATCCCTGCTGCACCATTGAAGCAAACTCGGTTAAGTGTGTTCCAAAGGAAAATTAGGTTCCTACGTCAATTACGAATTAAGTATTAGAACCAATAGTACCATATTGATACCTAGCTAGAAGCATCATAGCCATACATCCCTTCAAGAACTGTCCATTCAAATGCACCTCCTCCACGTAGACTTACCAAATGCATCCAATGCATGGACAGAAAAACACATCAGCTTTGGATCTGTGGGCTGAAGGTATCGTTCGACCCCTACTCCCCTGTTTTTGAACTCGATACCCTAGATTTGCATACGATAGGATGGTTCAAGATCTCATAGTGACTAGTTAGAGCACTCCAAAGGTATGGTTTTTCCTGCTCCGATCGTGTTCATCACTCTAATCAATAACCAATTGTTATGGATTTTACAAGTCTCAATGTTTCCGTAGTTACTGCTTCCACTTTACATTCACAATTACCACCATCTCCAGCCTATGCACTCATAACCATATGCATTTTGAGCTTTCTTCCTGGGAAAAGCATGTGCACCCTCTTGTAATTCCACTATTTGCAAAGATCATTGGTTTTTTCACATCGACATTCCTCACATGCTCGAAAGGAAAAATGAAGTAGACATTAGAATAAGTGATTAAATTTTGCAAGGAGGTTTACTTGTTACAGATGTCATTGTAGCTAGAGCAGGGATCGAACAATATCTTCAGCCCATAAATCCAAAGTTGACATGTTTTTTTCGCCATGCATTGGATACATTTGGTAAGTCTACGTGCAGGAGGCACATTCAAATGGTCGGTTCTCGAGAGGAGGTAGGGCCCTCATTTGTGGCTGTCACCTGTCGCCGCCCCAAAGAATGATTGATCGGATTTTCCTGGCCGATGGACGATTATGACATTCATGACCGATGGATGGTTTTCCTCAACCATCATCCTCTAATTCGGTCATTTACTACTCAACCTATTCATTCATGCCAAATACCCTTTCCAAACACACAATTGGCGCCAAGCATAGGAAGGTTACAAAGGAAAATAGTGTGAATTAGGTTTTTCCATGGCTACTATGGATAAAATAGCATTGGATAGAACCTAGAGATTCTACAGCTTTAGAGTCAACATCACTTTCTTCCCTTACAAAATCCATAGTATGTTTTTTGGTTTACGGTGAATTGATAAATTTTACCCTATTATAATACTCAAGCATAGCTAGGTTAAAATCCCAGGTAAATTTCCTTTTTACTATGAATTTTTATCATTTCCTTTTTACTATGAATTCTATCTTTTGCCTGATAATATTGTGTTCTCGGTAACGTTGAATCTATAATGGGTATAACAAATAAAATAAAACCTTCCTAGGCGGGCCAGGGATGAAACCTATTCAAACACATTGACTCACCTCCTAACTGACTCGCCTCAGTAACCCATGTCATCACGTGTATTGTCCCATCGTGTTGGGTGATTGGGTGATGGGGATAAATATTGGTCATTGATTCACTTATTGTGCCTTCCATTCAATTTGTTTTTCGTGGCAGAAACTTGGAAAGCTCCTAAATCAGCTCTAGAACTAAGGTAATGGATTTGCCAATAAATCTCTTTATTGGGGACGATATAGTTAAGGTTCATGCAAGTAGAGCAAGTAACTAGACTCTATGGTTTATAGGCTTCTGTATGACACGGCCCTGGGTTCAGCACCTAGAGTGGGAGAAGAATCGGTTTTAGGAGAGCCAGTTATGAGGTAGGCTTAATCGTAATAATTACCATATGCATTGGGGATAGATAACGGTCAGTTACTAAAGTGACTAGGGTTCCCCCCATGATCCAAGCCATTTCAGAAATTAAATAAAGCATTAATAGAGGGTTATACAGATATGGCTACCGTGATTCATGTTATCTCATTCGAATAAGATCTTCTAATTTCCAGTCTATGGCATCAATTAGTCAATACCTTATCCCATAAACTATAGCCTACGAGATTCAATAGGTTATTGAGTTGATTCCCGGAGCTCAGATGGAAGGGGACATTACAATGGAATACTTCTATAGGGGCTACTGCTACATCTCCTTTTCAAGGAGGTTTAATTTCTGGAAGTACCCAACCCCTGTCTGAGAATGCTCTGTTGAAGCAGGTCCTGCTCTATGTGAGGCTCATCCATCCTTCTATTTTCCATTTCATTCCATTTGATCAAATGCATTGATTTTAAGTAAAGGTAGTATATATAGGTGAACAGGGTTAGTGGTGATAAGAGTAAAGATTAGAGTAAGTAGGAAAGAAGCTAAGTAAAAGGTAAGTATTCTATCCAGTTCAATGATAATATTAAATCTTTTCTAATCACCAAAATGCTTTAGTATTCAATAGCATTTCGATGTATTTACCCACAAGCCATAGTTGTGGACATTTAGAACAACATGTTCTTGTTTAGAACTCATAATCTCTTTGCAAAAATCTAGTCCAAATTCCAATTTGCAAGTTGAATACCTAACCGAATATACAAAATATATCCGACTTGATAGGACGATGTATGCAATAGCCTCCAAAATGACCTATAGAAAACACGTAGGGTCTAAAATAAAGATAGAATAGTATGTTGGAGAACCATGGAATGGTAAAGTAAATAACAATGGATTCCAAGAAGTGATGGTGTCAATAAACATTGTTATAGCACTGAAGCACATAAGTATTTGTTACATTAAAACACATATTATTCAATGTGTTATACCCAAATCCTGTCACCAACATGTGATGAGATCCTTAACACCTATGTTTTCCCTAAATCCTAAACTTGGAGTGGAAACATGCTCTAGATGTCAATTCTACATAAAAAACCCTAGCACTGCTTAATCCCTTTAGCTGATGAGCGGTACCATGTCCAACGCCACCTGAGTCTTGTTATAGAGAAGCGGTGCCACCACGTATGTGCTTTGTTCTTGAAGTGGTTCTTACCCTTCACTGCTCTGTCATAAAGTTATATAAGTGGTACCCTTGGTAAAAATGATAAAAAAATAGGATTCTCGGGGCTTCTAGAACCTGATCCTTGTGCCCTACCTTATCCCTATCAATCTGGGTTGGTTGGAATCGAGATCCCTCTTGGTAGGATCGTATGGCCACCTCACCCACAATTCTCTCAACTATCCCTATACATTGAGCCCTATAAATACAAGCTCATGTCCCATAGTCGAGGGAGAGAACTGAATGGTAATGTTATGCTATTGAATTGACTATCTATCCGAATCCATTGGACAGCACAAGAGAGCAAGTTGGAGCTATCGGGGATGCGGTGTTTGTCTTGTGGAGGAGTTTGTCAACACTAAGGAAATGGTTGTAAGCTTCTTCATTGATTTCTTAATGCAAAGATGATTTCCATCCCACATATCTATTGTACTGATCTTGCATGTATATGTTACTGGATTCCTTAGTCACTAGTATGAATGTGTAAATAATGTTCTGGTAGCTTTGATATTCTTGTTTTTTTGGCATGTTCTGTAGGTACACAGGTTCATCATCAAAGCATTATTTCAGGTGTTCACAACATTCAGAGAATGTTTTCACCCTTTGTCATTCACTTTTTTGTTCTGGATCTAAACCATTCAGACCAGAGGAATAACTTTTGTCCGCAGAAGGTGCAATATTCCTGACAACAAATTTGGTGACTCTGCTGGGGAATAAATCAAGTTTCAACTGATCTGACCTTCTTTAGTCCTTTAAAACTTGTCTGAATCTAGGCTCCAGTCTGTAACTCTCTTTAGTCAAATCTGCCATATGACTTGGTGAAGTTTGGTTTGAAACTTTCAGATCTGTTCAGATCTGAACTGCTTTGACTTTATATGCTCTGTTTTACTGTCAATTCATTAGTCTTTATCTTTATTTGAACAATTTTTTACTTGAATTATCATTCTCTTTGTGTTCTGGATATATTCAGGGAACTGTTCATGTGTTGTAGGCAATAAGTTGTGCCATTCCCTGAACCTTGTTAGCAATAGGCGGTGCCACCACCTCAATGCAGTGATCCAGAAGTGGTGCTCATCTAGAACTGCTCTGTCAAAGACCCCTCCAGTGCGGTGCCAGGTAGGCATTGTTATAGAACTTGATTTTTGTGATTTTTTGCAAAAGTAAGGTTTTGCTTGCTTTCATCCCTACACTATCAGGCTTGTTTGTTTGAATCTGAATGCTCATGGTTGAAAATTTTGTGGTGAAAATTTGTTTGATTGAAAGAATTCAAAAGCTAGGTTAGGATTGTTGATTATTCGTTTCCTTTAATGCTTGTTGGTTGTGATTTTGAAAGGAATTGTTGAAAGTTTAGGTTTCAGTTGGATCTCTTTTCACTTCATTTATAAAGACTGAAAAAAAACCACTTGATTATCATCTTAATTTCATTTTTTTCATAGAGGACTTCTTTTTGATTTTAAAAAGAATTTTTTTTTGTTGAGATTAGGTCATTATTTTTACTGAGCATAGGGAACTGGATCTCTGATTAGCCTCATAAGCTTTCTGGTTCCCTTTGTTATTTTGTCTCTCTTGCATTAGTATTGTCTCATCAAAAGAAAAAATAGTGTAGTTTTAAGTTAGATCTATCTATGTTTCAAAGAAAAATCGAAAAAATAGATTGCATATGCATGTAGAGTGCTTATTGTTTTTCTTTTAGGAAAAGGGACTCTTACCCATCTCATTGTTTTCAAAATGAAAAATGAGTTTGGAATGTGTTGCTTGTCTTTGGATTTGATTGGTTCAAAGTAGTTGTTTGGAAATTTTTGGTTTTCAAAATGAAAATAAAATACTTGCTCTCCCTCCCGTAAGTAGGCATACCTCAAATGGTAAAGTGAAATATTTGCATCTACATATCTGCATGGTTTTACTTTTTCTGTCAAAATTCCATGCATTCACCTAACCGTCCACTTTAAAATTAATGGTAGTTATAGGCTTAAAATTTACATAGAAATTTGAGTGATAGACTAGAGATGTGTTTGGGTGTCGTTAAGCATAGGAGTTGTCGTTACTTGTCCGCACTACATGCCAGGACTCGGGCGGTTCTTCCATGTACCATCGGTATATAAAATGGCCTTTCACGTACCCTTGAGGTATATAGAAAGGTACTTCATGTACTCGATTGTATATAGGAAGGCCCCTTGTGAACGATTGTGCATTAGATAGCACTACTACCTATTTGAGCTCCGACGTACCTTGCGTATATCAGGAGACCCCACTAGGATACCTTATCTATTTGAGAAAATCCCTTTGGCCATCTTGCTTGGAGCCATACATAGAAAACAACATTCGGGGAGATTACTATGCATGTACCTAGAGTATATTGTGAGTGGCACCTTCTTGACAATCCTAGTGAGAGACTGGACTATCTGAACTCCTCCTGTCATTTAAGTTTGCTTGTTTGGCCTGTAGCTTGAGTAGGGGAATTTTTGGTGTGTTTTTTCTAGTTTTGAAACCCTAGGTTAGAAAGGAAATATACAAATTGGATGAATTGAGACAATCCAGAAGAATATGGGGCTTGCCACCTGATTTTACTCCTATTTCAGGAGAAGATCCTATGGAAGCTATCGACCAAGGACCTTCTACAAACTTCCAAGTAGGAGAAAATGTGGTTGCAGAAAGCAAAGAACCATATCCTTCGCATGTTCCTCCCTTGGATCAACAACCTTCTAGGGGTAATAATTCTTTCCATTCTCCCATAGAAGGCCATGTTGATGATACTACCCATCCAGATTATGGTCCCAATGCTCCATTTTGGGATACCTCTATGGGACAAGCTATTGCTTCGTTTGTAGCCCATCCAACCTCTTCTTAAGAAATTTCTCAAAATGAAGAAGAATGTAGACAATATTGGGAAACTATTCTTTATGCAAGATACATTGAGAATAAAATAGATAACATATTGGGTACACCAACACCTCGCTTATCAGTTTTTCCTCATAATACAGACCCTTGGCCTGTGGGATATTACTCACTTTCTGATTCTATGAAACCCATTGAACCTATTCTAGATCGCACTCTGACTCTGCATAATCCACTTCAAACCACCAACCCCACCACCTCCCATATTATGTCTATTCCAAATCCTCCTGGGTCTTCTGCACCTGGGGAACATCATTCAACTCCTATTTTCTCAACACCTTCTAGTGTCGGGGGGAAACCCCCGGCATGACCTACGTTACCTCTCACTGGAGTTGTAGCTAGTAGTGGACAGACCTCTAGCATAGATAAATCTGTAGTCTATGTCCTTCCTACCCATATGAATGTGGTCATCCCCCCATCCAATTCAGGTCATCCCTTGGGGGAACAACTTGTAAGCAATCAAACCTCTTGGGTGTATGGTTACATAGCAAATCAAGTACCTGTAGGAAATATCAATTACCAACCCACCCCTATAGGAATGCCTTATGCTAGAATTCCATATCTTGGTAATACTTTCACTCCATGGGGGAAACCTAACCGGTCCTACATGCCAGCTATAGGAGGGATACCTATACAAACTACGAGAAGTGTTGGAGGACCACCTTACGGAGATCCTCCCTCTGGGGGTCCTAATGGTCCTGGAGGGCCTAGCAGCTTTCCTCCTTATGGGGCCTAACGGTCCCGCTGGTCCTAGTGGGGTTGGCGGCTTCCATCCTAATGGTCCTAAAGGGTCTGGTGGACTTCCTCCTAATGGTCCTAGAGTGTATGGTGGCCTTCCTCCTAGTGGTTTTGGAGGCTCCAGAGGTTTACCTCCCAGGGGTCCTGGAGGGTCTGGTGGTCCTCCTCCTAGTGGCCTAGGTGATCCTGATGGTTTTGGCGATCCCAAAGGCTTTGGTGGTCCTCCTCCTGGAATATTTGGTCGTCCTAACGGTCTTGATCCTAGAAATCAATCCCTTGCGGGTGGATCTTCCAACGGTTCTTCATCACAACAACCATTTCAACAACCTGTATATTAGTCTACTTACGTTCCTACTGGTACTTATATGCCCTATCAATACTACCAGCATGTACAACCTAATCACCAGCTACCTTTCCTAGAAACTTTGGAATTTCCTGATTTTTCCAAGTTCATTAATTATCCCATTTGACATAACCCATCGTGGCCTACCATTCCGATAAAGTTACCATCGAAAATTCCAAATTCGATGGGAAGTAGGGAGATGATCCAAAAAACCATGTCATGAAATTCCATTTGTGGTGTTCTTCGAACTCCCTAATGGATGATTCAGTTCGTTTAAGAGTCTTCCAGTGAACTTTGACCTGTACCACCACGAAATGGTACATTGAACTTCCACAACATTCATTTGTGGATTTTGGTTCTTTGGAAACTGTCTTCCTTACACACTTTCATCTTCCTATCCACTATGAAATGGGTACATATCTCTTAACTTCTCTGCATTAGAACACCTCAATGCACATATTAGATCATATCCATGAGTGGAGAAGGCGGAGAAGGCTTATTAAGGCTCCTATCCCGGATCAATTGTTAGCTGATTGGTTTACTAAATCTTTGTTTCCTCCAATCACCCGAGATGTGGCTATGGATGGTGTCGTTACCGAAGATAAATCCATTATTCAAGCCCAATATCTGGACTTGGTATATTCCCAGTCCGAAATGTTGTATGACTTGATCCCTCAAGCTCCTTTCCCAGGTATCGATCCTGCCAAGCCACTAGCAGAAACCCCTGTTGATGGGATTGTTGGTTCAATCAAGTCCCTGCCAACATCAAAACTTGCCAAGAAACCCCAGACTTCCTGCCCTACTCCTTCAACTCCCAAGGTTTTCGTCAAGGTAAATTCCATTCAGAGTACACAAATGTCTGGCAACAATAAAAAGAAAGGTAAAGCCAAAAACAAAATACCTGGAAAATCGTAGGAGAATCCAAAACCAACCATCAACGAGAATGATAAAGGGAAAAGAAAAGAAAAATATCCATGTTTGCTATGTGGAGGTGACCACTTCACCAAAGAGTGTCCTCGTCGTGAAGAAAACAATCAATTTCTAAAAACTAATCCCACGCCAGTAGTTCTCACGGATCCTTTTCCCTCTCAACAACAGCTGATAGAACACATGTCTAATTAGGGAAATCCTAGATCTTTAGAGGAAGTTCACATGATGTCCCTGGACACTATTAATTTGCAAACTCGAAGTCTGAATTATGACAAACCCATAGATAAAAAAGAAGACAATTCTTCTTTAGGAAAAGCTCCCTCTACTAGTTCTCCCGAATCCTCGTCTACTGGTCCCCTAACCATCGAGAAACCTAATATCGACATGGTTTTGCGCCCACCCAAGAGTACTCTTAGGAAGGTTATTTTTAACCCTAATGCCTGAGCTTCCCAGTTTTATAATGCAGTTGAAGATCTTGGTCAGGAACCATGTGCAATGTCTACCTTGGAAGTACTCCAAAGTTGTCCAACACAACGTAAAAATTTGTTAACCGCGTTAGGAGATTTAGACCCAGACAACACTAATTTGATTCACTTTAATGTTGAGAACTATAAGTCTAGACTACCTCACAAACTCACTTTCCAAATCATAACATAAGTATTCAGAAAGAAGGTTTTTAGAACTGTCTTAGACGAAGGAGCTTCAACTTCAGTTTTTTTCCCTGTCTTGTTGGAAAGCTATTGGCTCTCTCGAGCTCGTAACATCACCAACGAATCTGAAAGACTTTGATGGACGAGGTTTCTAGCCCCATGGTCTCATACCAACCCTTTCAATTGATCTTGGGGGAAAAACAATTTCCATTCAAGTGGAAGTAGTATATGCCCCGTTAGACTACAACCTCCTATTAAGAAGAAATTGGTTTTACACCATGACTACTGTCGCTTCGAAGGTATTTTGAACCATCCAATTTTTGCATCTAGGGAGGATTGTAACCATTTACCAACTCAAGTTCTATATGCCAGATGTTACCACCCCTACAGCTAATAACATCCCTATGTTAGGCGAGTCCCCTCCTCCTTACCAGTCGATTGGGGTAGGCATGTTGAAGGATTCTTCCCTTATGGGGATTTTTCCGTCAAACCCTCCTAACATAGAAACGACGATGGTAAATATAATTTTTTTATTTGATTATGATCCAAAGTGAAAACAAATTTTTGGGTCCACCTCGTTGAGTCCACATGAAGCAATGTACAACGTTATCCAAACCATTTTCGATGACCACACTAATGACCTTCATCTAGTGGCTTCGGACCCTTACCACCTGCCCTACTGGTTAGAAACCTCTCTTCCTACTCTGGATTATCTCTCCCAGACTTTTCCTTCTGATGAGTCCATTATGGAGATCATGAGTAAAGATGAACCTACATGGGAGGATCATCATCATAGATCCTCGTTCCTCCCCAACATCAGTTCAGTAGACCATGATTTTGCATCCCTACTACTGATATTGTCAAACACCTCAAACTCCTATATTGTTGTAGAAAACAGAGTGTGAAAGAAATCTATGCAACATTACTCAAACAAATCCAATTGACATATCAGCCAAGCCCAACACCCTTGAGCATGTTCATGTTGGGTAGAACTGCTCAGCAGAAGAATCTGAAGCATATAGAGCATTTTTTAAAGAATTATAAGATGTCTTTGTCTGGTCCTACGAAGAAATGCCTGGGATAGACCCATCCATTGTGGTTCACTAAATAAAAACCTATCCCACTACAAAAACTAAGACAAGTCCATCCACAGAAATTCGCAACTATCAAAGCTGAAATAGAAAATATTCTAAGGGTTTATTTATCCTGTACCCTTGACGAAATGGGTATCGAACATCGTCCTTGTCAATAAAAAGTAGGGCACCATTAGAGTCTGCTTCAATTTCAGAGATTTGAATAAATCTTGTCCCAAAGACAACTTTCCCACTCCGCATATCGACCAGATTATTGATAACTCTACTAGAAGTGTCATCTTCTTGTTTATGGATGGATTTTCGGGTTATAATCAGATTGAGATTTTACCCACCGATCATGACAAGACAACATTTATTTCCCCATGGGGAACATTTGCATACAGGAAGTTACCATTCGGCCTAAAAAATGTTGGAGCCACTTTTCAGTGTGCTATGTCCTATGTGTTTCACGATATAAAACATATTGTAGAACCGTACCTTAACAACCTCCCAACTCATTCACGGTGATGGGAGGACCACCCTGGTCATCTTAGAGACATTTTCCTGAGATGCTGTCATTACAACATACAACTCAATCCTAATAAATGTGTTTTTTTGCATTGAGACGGGACACATGTTAGGTTTTGTGGTTTCTAAGGATGGCATCCAGATAGATCCATTGAAAAGTTTCGCTATTCTAGCCCTACCAGCTCTAACCAACCTTTTAGAACTCCAAACTTTGCAAGGGAAGGAAAAATTCCTATGCCATTTTGTTTGCGATTTTACAGAGTACACATACAATTATATGCATCTCCTTAAGAAGGACACTTCGTTCTTTTGGGATGACCAAGCCCAATGGGCCTTTGATAATCTCAAACACACTCTGACTCACTCACCCATGATACACCCCTCAGATTATTCAAAGGATTTTCTCTTATACATTGTTTCCTCCGGTACTACCATCGCTATGATTTTAGTGGAGGAGAATCTCGACGGTCAGGAGCCCGCGATCTACTATGCTAGTAATTATCTCATGGATTCCAAAACTCAATACTCACGCATGGAGAAACTAGCATTGGCCAAGGTCATTGCTGTTCAAAAATTTTGTCACTACATTTTGCTCCACACAACCACTGTATTGGCATACCAGAACCCTATGTATTACATCCTGACTCGTTAGGTGCTTGAGGGGAAATATTCTCGATGGATAGTCATCCTACAAGAGTTTGATTTAGAATTTTTCAAAGCTATGTTAAAGAAATCCTTGGTCTTTGCTGAGCTCATGTGTGATCTTCCCTGTGCTTCGACGGAATCTAATCCCAGTGATTCATTCTCGGATGAATTCTTGTTCCTGATAAGCACTACTGACCCATGGTATGGAGATTTGTTGATTTATCTCCAGACACAGAGATTTTAGCCCAGTCTATCCCATGATGATCACTGCCATATCTGTCACCACGCAAAATACTACCTCATCTTGAGTGACACTTTGTATAGACGTGGTACTGATTCCGTTCTTCGACGATGCCTTACCCACGAGGAAGATGAACAAGTTTTGAATGACTGCCACTCTAGAGCATGTGGTGGTCATCTATCTAGGATGGATACAACCCAGAAAATCCTTTGTGTTGGCTATTTCTAGCCTTCAATCTTTAAATATTGTCATGAGGCTGTTAAGAAATGCCCACCCTGCTCCATTACACCCCATTATTGTCATTGGCCCTTTCGCCAAATGGGGGATCGATTACATGCATTGTAATCCTACCTCAACTAGGGGGCATGGTTACATCATCGTAGCCGTTGATTATTTTATGAAATGGGCTGAGGCTATGCCTACATATGCAGAGGACGGTAAGATTTCCGCTCTCTTCTTGTTCAATCATGTGATAACAAGATTCAGAGTCCCGCGGTCCATAGTTACGGATCACGGATCACATTTCCGAAATCAAATGATGGAGGAATTAAGTGCTAAGCTAGGTTTTCATCATGAAAACTCAATGCCCTATTATCCGCAAGCTAATGGTCAAGTCAAGTCCATTAACAAAGTTTTGAAAAAAATTCTACGCCAGATGGTTGGAGACCATAAATCCAACTGGCACCATATTCTTTTCTCCTCTCTTTAGGCTTACAGGACTTCGGTTAAAAAAGCTACTGGTTTTACACCCTTCAAGCTTATCTATGGACTAGAAGCTGTCTTGCCTATTCAATGTCAAATTCCATCCTTGAAACTTGCCGTCGAACTTCTCCCAGACACTTCCACAAAGAAAGAAATATTTCTCTACTTAAACAACATTGATGAAACTAGAAGAGATGCTGCCTTAGCCAATGAGGCACACAAGAAATGCGTCAAGTCGCAGTATGACAAGTCTTTACAACCTTGTGCCTTTAACGAAGGTGACCTAATTTCCACCTATGATTAGAGACATGACAAACTAGGGAAGGGGAAGTCCATATCCATGTGTTACGGTCCTTTCGTTATTTCCAAAGTTCTAGAGAAAGGGGCCTATGAGCTTGTGGACTATGATGGAACCCCCTTAGGACAACCTCGCAATGGGTTGTACTTGAAGAGGTACTATGACTAGATATTTCTTATATAGTACCTTGTATATATGTATATTACTTGAATTTTTAGTGTGCTTAAGTATTTTCAATATGATTTTGAGTTTAGTGTCCGTATCTATTTATACCATGTTTTGGTCCTGCAGAGCAAATGGATTTCTACAGCTTTGCTCATGGTGCTTGCTACCACACCTTGAATCTTGCCTCACCTACTTGGCTTCTCTATTCCCAAGATTACGATTTGGTCATTTCAGGAGTGGTTTGTATTGGTCCTGGTACCAACAATATCGCCGAGTATCAAGCAGTCATAGGTATTCTGACTGAAGCTTCCTCCCAAGATGTTCGTAACTTGGTAGTTTTGATGGACTCACAACTAGTGGTTTGTCATTTAAACCATGTATATACCATCAAGAATCCCGTGCTTCTCTGTCTCTTCTAGTGGGTACGTTTATTGGAGAGGTCATTTGAAGCTATTAGCTATAGGCATATCCCTAGGGGAGGTAATGTAGTTGCTGATTCATTGGAAAGTTACATCCTAGACTGGCATATTTCCCACTCATGACATAGAAATCAAGCATGGTTCACTGTAAATAAACTGTAAAAGACACATAAACTCATGTAAATACATTTTCCATTTGAGACACATAAACACCAAAAGTAGAAGTCTATATATATATATATATAAGTGTTTTACAAAAAATAGGTCACGACACCTCATCTGAAGCGCTCATGCTTTCAGGAAAACAATCATCATAAAAAAATCCTGAAGCTATCTATCAAATTTCAGTAATACATCATGTGGCCTATCATCTAGTGATGCTCATGGTAACACATGACCGCTCGGGCTACTCGACGTAGCACTCTACTGAAACGACCTGGTACTCCTGCAGTGGGCCTCTGGTACCTCAGTGGGAGGTCGTTGATCGAGGCATCTCGTCTGTCTAGAGTTAACCTCTCAAGGTTTTCTTCTAGCTCCCCCATCATGTCATTTCCCTATGGAACAAAAAACGCTCCGACTCGCATGTCTAGTGGGGAGGATCCCGCAGGTCATGCTGCTCTAACATCTGCATGAAAACATTTAAGTTTCATTACTACCACTAGTACAAAATGAGGAATTAGCTACTAGGTGACTAAATTTTTTTGTCACCACAGGTTTTTCATGTGATTTAATACTAACTATGAGCAATTTTGATTAACCCAACTATAAACGACTAAAATTAACGACTAATTTAGTCACCGGTTAACAAATATGACTAAATAATAAGTGACAGGGTTAAAAATGACTAACATAAATGACTAATTTAGTCACGACATAAAAAATGACTACCTAGAATAATATGAATTAGTCATTTATGTTAATCATTTTTAATTGTGTCATGGAAAATTGCAATTGTGACAATGAAGTGTTACAATTTAGTAAATTTTGTAAATTGTCTACCTTCTATCTCCGAATATATGTAGGTTAACAATTTTGAATCCAAAATGGAATTTGCGGGGTTAGGAATATCTAGTGTTTTTCCTAGGTGGTCGGGATAGTGTTAGGGTGTTCATGTGGATTATTGCAGATGATGTGCTTTAGATGTTCATATTGCTTTCCAGATATACTATTGGGATCCGAGATCCCAGATGATATATATGCTGGAAAACCCTTTTTCTGTAACGGTGCCATGCACCTCGATCTTCAGAGATCCAACAAAGAAATTGCAGAAAATTTCTCTTGACCATCTAGTGTGTGACATCTTGGCAATGGAAAAATTGCAAGTTTTGACAAGCGCGTCTAAATATATATAGATCAATTTAGTGCTAGTGTTCATTATGTCCTAGTCATGTGTCATAGCTCAACAATAGAAAATATTGCATTTTTTTACGAAGGGGTCTAAATCTATATGTGTGTGTGTGTGTGTGTGTGTCTATATATATATATATATATATATATATATATATATATAATTTTAGTTCTAGTAATCACGATGCCCTAGCAAGACACTAAATTGATGATCCATTTAATGCCCAGTCTCCTTTCATGCAATAGTGACTCCATTTTCCCCTCCATTACATCAACTTGATCTCAAAAGAAGTCATAATTGAGAGTGCAATAAGAGTAATCCATTGTCGTTATTCTGTACCCTTAAAAAATACTCATAAATACATGATATTATTTGCTTTAATGGATTGCTAACCTACCAGAAATATTTATTACTAAAATGTCTCATGAATGTGACTTAAAGGCACCATCAAAAATAGTATTTTAATTGATTTTCTTATATATATGTGCGAGTTTTTGTTATTTTTCATTTCTAAATTTAATTTTTATTATTTTTGTTGCAATTAGATGGTGTAATATCGATATTTGATATTAACGGTTTTATTAATCTAAAATAAATTTTTATTTTTTTTCATTTCTAAATTTAATTTTTATTATTTTTGTTACAATTAAATGGTGTAATATAGATATTTGATATCAACCATTTTATTAATCTAAAATAATTCTTATCAAATTTAGGATTGATACAAATTTCTTTTCTTGTTATTTTGAATGGTAAAGTTTTTTTTTCATTGTATATTTAGACTACTAAGTTATTATATACATCCACATAATACTCTTTATAAAAATGAAAGAAATTGCACATGCATATTTATTAGAGAAGAAACCGTATTTATTTTACAATGAATCAATTTGATGAAATGGTTATAAACAATTCTATATCTATTAATTTATTTATAGGGTAAATTTGTTTTTTTTTCATTTCTAAATTTAATTGATATATAT